>RDPX01000025.1:637374-700191 GCA_003991215.1 Morbakka virulenta
AGGTGACAGCAGAAGTAACAGGAAGAGAAAGAAAAAAAGGCTGTGGTGCTAAGTTCATAGTAGCAGACAAAGCACTAATACCATTTACTATAAAGAAAACGGTAGTTTTAGTTGAGAAACAAGTGTATTAATGATACTAGTAGTAGCAGTAATAGCAATTGTGCTATTTCTACTAGTAATAACAACGGTTGTAACATATGCTTCCCAGCGCTAGTTCTATGGATGAGGAATATTGAAGAGTCATTCAAAATTCAGACAGATTTCTTCTGAATTACTTTATAGATCTCATATTTTGCCAGATTTTGCCAAATCTCTGAGGCCTCACCATCTAATAATTGTCCAATACTTGAAAAAAAAAGAGAAGAATTTAAACAATCAGAAATTATAGGAAAAGGAAATGATATAAAACACTTTGTGTCGCGAACTATAAATTTCAAAGAGCGTTTACTTTTACTTGAATGTTATTTACGAATCTATTTTATAATTCCAGTGTATACTCTGTAACTTAATTTAAACAATGTTAAAACAAAATATTTCATATCAAGAAATAACTTTGGCAGCAAGTTAAGCACAGCAAGAGTTCCTGCAGAACTCAGAATTCATCTGAACTAGCGCACTCTATAAATTTTAACTTTCTTTATTCCTTCGTCAAATTAAACCACTCTGTCAGGCAAAGAGACTATTTAACGAAAAACAGCAATTGGAAAATATATTGTTACCTTTTTCCTCCAATTTTTGAACACATGTTGGATACTTTACAACAATGGGCTATGAATCTGTTCTTTAATATTTTGGAAGTAAGCCGCAAATATTATTTTAGCCTTTAAAATGCTTCTTTTGACAAAACGTATTCCGAGTAACATGACCTAGTCTCTATTCCCTAAGATTAAACTTTTTTAGAATTAAATTTCCAATTTTTCCTTCCTTACAGTACCAATGAACAAATTTAGCAGATCAATAATATTTTCAATGAAAATTCTTAAAATGTTCAATACTTTGTTGGTGTCTATTTCATTAATCTCTTTCTTATAATCATATAAGGCTATTTGACTAATAGCCTATACTAATCAATACGCAAGACATTTTCTCTTTCCGGTCTTTTGCAATTGGATTCTTGCCAAATGATGCTACTGGAGATTAAAATCCTAAATGTAGATTAAGTAAATTTGTTTTTTTTTTAATTTGCCATATTACCTTACTAAACTAGCTAGACCAAGATTTCACATTCTTTTCCTAATAATCAGAAGGACAGAATGAATGGTGGGAAGTTTTGTTGTGCATTAACTGAGAAGGGGAGCCGATCAATACACAGACGTATTCACCCCCAAAACAGTCAAAATGTATCAATCATTTCAGATGGAGACAGCTAAATAAATTTCCATAAAACACGAAGGGAATATAAAAGCTGCATACAACTTGTAAGGAAAAGCAGTAACAACAGTAATATTATTTAGTATACAACATGACGTGCAAAATATACCATATGTTATATTGTGTATAGTATATGGGGTAAGGTGTATGCTTTTCATCCTGTGGTGTACAGAATATAGTAACTTGTATGATGGGATCTTTCTTTGAGAAGGAGGAAAGTGTTTGGTAATCGAAATGCAATTACCTTTTAAACCTGACAAAAAAAATGAAATGACACACCTGATATAACCAAAACAGACATTATTACTGGAAACAAATGAGAATAGTAGACAGTAATCACAAAAACAAAAAAAGAAGAAAACATGAGAACAAAAGTTATGATCCGCCTTACTGCTGAATGGAAAAACAGTAAAAGCAACTTGAATTTCAAATCAAGAAATTTAAGAGTTCAAATTCAAATTTGGATTTCTTGAAGGGCACGACACAATGGTTAGCCCACTAACTATTTTGTCTTTTAGCAAAATTACAGAGTTTGTATGAATAATCTGGTTCTGCAAGTGTCACAACTACTTGTCTTACTTTTAATGAACAACTCTCTGTTGTTCTGTAATGCTGTATCCTTTACTGATCAGTCTCTCTTTATCAGGTATTTCTCTAGAACTTCAGATTAACAGTAAGAACCAAATATTTTCCAATATTGGGTTTTAAGCTGATTCCAGTTATCGTTGTGCTTATCCTTAAAGTATAGACATTGATCTCTCAAACTTGAACGTAGAGTAGTAATCGTATCCATTGAAAAATAGTGTTGTGAACCTTCTTGTGAATCTTGATCTTTATTAATAATATGCCCTTACTACCTAACTTTAATTTTAATAAATAATATTTGATTTTCTGTCATATATTGCGTAGTGGCTGTATTGTTCGTAACTGTGTCTTTCTAAGACAGTTTAGACGTCTTGTTCATGTGGGAGCCGGTAAGTCGATTGATATACTTTCTCGACAAGCATGATTCTGACCAATTGAGATGAATAGTTGTTACAGTTACCTTGTTGATTTCTATGAGCATTTTAAGAAAAAGTGCCTAAACCTTTGATAGCGTATGGCGCGAAGCATCGAAAGCTGTGCTTGCCTGAGAACTTCTTGTTTCAATTCTTCTTTCATTTTTGCATCATATGTTACAGAGAATAAAAAGAATGTAGATTTATTTATTTGTAGGTATTAATCACACATCGATAGCCAGTTGCAGCATGCACAGTACAAGGATACAATTCAACAAAAAGTCAAAGTTCGAAAAAACGGCATGCTTTTCGGCTGTGGACGCCAGTGGTTTCCCGTTGTAGGAGCCAGCAGTAATCGCCCATCATTGCAGGATCTCAGAGGCCTTGATAGCGATGCTCGATTGTTGAGATTGTTTGGTGAAAGTAGTGGAGTTGAGGGATGAGAGTTGAGAGACAAGATGAGAGTGCAAGTAGTGGAGTTTCAATGACATACGGCAGCCCATTTTCTTGCAGTCTCGGAGAAGATTATTGATAAGTTGCACATAGCTCTCTGACTTCGTATTGCCGAGGAAGTTAGCAATCACAGCCTGGAAGGACATCCAGGCTCTCATCTCCTTCGGAGCTAGGAGCTTTGTGAATTTTTCGTCCACGATCAGGTTTCTAATCCGGGGCCCAATAAATATTCCCGCTTTCAAGTTTGCTTCACTGATCTTAGGGAACTTCTCTTCTATGTACTTGAATCCTTTGCTCTCCTTATCCATTGCTTTGACAAAGTGTTTCATCAAATCCAGTTTGATATGTAATGGAGGGAGCAGAACACGTTCTGGTTCCACTAGCGGCTTGGCTTTGACGTTTTGCTTTCCAGGCACAGAGTATTTTTGCTGTGGTCAGTTCTTTATTTTGTAATGCTGGTCGTCAGCTCGACTATCCCAAAGGCAAAGGAAACAGCTGTGCTTCGTGTATCCGCCCTGAAGACCCAGCAGTAGTTTGATTACCTTGAAATCGCCACATATGGGCCACTTCTGCTCCTGGTACTTTATGAGGTCAAGGACAATCTGTATCGTGTCATACGTTTCCTTCATGCCAACAGCATGCGCGATAGGACTTACATTCCCGTTGTGGAGTAGCACAGCTTTCAAACTCGCGACCAAAGAATCAATGAACAATTGCCAGGGATCTGGAGTATACGCGATATCCATCATGCTTATCAGTCCAGCAACATCGACACAGTGACATACAGAGTTTGTCATTGAGAAGAACGTGGCTAATTCTTGGTTGCGTGTGCGAAACACAGTTATCCGCGTTGATGGATCAAGCATGCTCCAGTAATTCCCCTTTTTCGTCGTAATGGGAAGGTTCAGTCTCATACATTTCTCTTGCAGCGTCTTGGAAGCTCCTCCAACATCAACCACTCTACTTATTTCTTTATTTCTAGCACGGTCCAGTTTAGTCACACCAGAAGTATAACATTGTAGGTCGTATCATGGTCTTGTATACATTGCCTTTAAGTTACTTTGATATGTGCTTTCTGCATAACACACCCGTTGTATTCCTCCAGATATTCTATCTAGCTTAAATCCACTTCTTGGCCTCCTTCTCACTTTCTCCATCCCTCTGAATGGTTGAGCCCAGATATTTGAACTCCTTCACTTGCGGTACGTCTGCACCAATGATCTTCATTGCCGGTCGATCAATCCTCTTGTTCACACAAAAATTTAAGTCTTTGATCTACTGTTCTTCAACCCCCTCCTTTCAAGTTGATTCTTCCAGGACACCAGTTCTCATTCAAATTCATCCTTTATCTTATTTACAAGCACTACGTAGTCAGTAAACATCATACTATACGGACAGTCTCTTCTTACCCTGTCAGTCTGCTGGTCCATGACTATGGCAAAGAAAAGTGGACTTAGTGCAGAGCCTTTGTTTAGTCCCACTTTGACTTTGAATGGTTCTGTCGTTCCTAGAGCACTGTGTACCACGGTTTTAGCATCTAGATACATCTTCTATAACTCCATAACTCGTTCACTCCCTTGCTCCTGAGACGGTACCACAGCTCTTCCTTTGACACTCTGTCGTAGGCCTTTTCAAGGTCGATAAAGATAAGGTGAAGCTCTTCTTGTCCTACTCTATATTTCTCTGCCACAGTTCGTAAGAGAAATATGGGGCCTTGCCATACTTTCTATAAACTCAAACTGGTGTTCGCTAATTTGTACTTCACTTCTAATCCCACTATCCACCAACCATTCCCAAAGTTCCATAGTGTGACTGAGAAGCTGGATTCCTAGATAATTTGCATAGTCCTGAATGTGTCTTTTTTTCTTGAATATGAAAACAAGGGTGCTTTTCCTCAACTCGTCTGGCATTCTTTCAGTCTGTTGTTGAATAGGATTACTTACAAGAAACTCCAGTCCTTTCTCTGACAGAACTTTCCAGGCTTCAGTTCGTATTTCATTAGGTCCCACTGCTTTTCCATTCTATGTATTGTTCAGTGCCTTCTCCAGTTTCTCCTTGCTTATTCTTGAAACATCTTGTTCATAGACTTTGTTTTTGCGTTCTCCTTTTTGAGGCTTTTCTTCATTGAACATCTTTTTGACGTAGCATTTCTATCTGTTCAAGGTATTCTTTTCGTCAGTTATCAGCCTTTATTCTCGTCCTTCATCATCTTCACCTGTTAAACATTCCTGGATGCCTTTTCCAATTGTTTCACTTTACTGTTGATTTTCTTTTGCCACTTAACAGTGTGTAGATGACTGTATATATGTCTTGTTTGGCCTTGGCTACCGCTGCTTTGCTTCTTGCTTTCCTGTCAGGTACTCTTCCTTGTTCCTGTTACTCTGATCCTTCTCCTAAGCTTTGTAGGATTTCCTTTTTCTATGAACAGCATCCTGACCCTGTTCTGACCACCACCAAGCTTTTTGAAAATAAATCAAGGCATTACTGACTGCAAGGTGTACTACCATGGCTGCAGCCATGGTAGTACACCTTGCAGCTTCCTCCGATTTCTCTAGCCTTGGATCCTTTTCATCCCGTCTCTTGCACACACAGTATCTTTACCTGCCTCCTTTCCATTAGAGCTGATACTATCGCATTTTAATGTTCAATTCCTTTATCGGCTTCATTTTCCTACCAACCTTCCTTCCACCTCTACTTCTTGTTTGTGTTATTTGTATTTTGCCAGTAGTATAGTTTCCATTACCCCGCTGGTTCCCCAGGAAAAGGCGGTCGTTGTTGACCCTTGGCCGCGACAGATCCTGTATGAATGTGATATTAGTTCTCATTCTCTCAAAGGGAGTCGGCAAAGTTTTATGACCGGATGCCCTCCCTGACACTAACCACAGTTATCGGCAGTTGGACTAGCCTTTGGTGAAAGGACCTAGTCCCAAGACAACGAGTGACCATCCTTGGCCGGTAATCTCAGAAAGAAGCTCGTACGCTCTGGAATAGGTTGCCAACACTCAGGCAAGCCGGGTCGACAGGATGAAGGCCTCTGTAACCTAGAAAGGGGTGGCTGACGGAGTGCTATACCTAGACAAAGGGAGTTCCAGGGACTATATAAGGCAGGGTTGTTCATTCCTTGAGGTTCCAGTTGAACCTACAAACCTCAATACTAAATACATTTATTTGGATAAGACCAACAGTGTCTGTACTTTGAAAATGTTAAACAAATAAAGGTGGTAGAAATGTCAGGTATTAACAAACCAATACCAAATACGGACTACTAGTTGAAAGTATTTTGTTCTTTATAAACATGTAAATAAAACAAAACGTCTTATTAAAAGATTTTGCAGGAAAGAATATGAAATGAAAAGAGGAATTGGCTATGCTGAAGCTCTTTCTTAGAAGATGTTTAGAAATTGAAAAAAATATAGCCTATTTTGTGGTGATTTCATACAAGAATGAGCAGCGGGTTGGATAGTAAGCATCCAATCATTTTTGACTTAATTGAGTCTTTTCTTGATTACCTATGATGGCATTACTTTTGGAGACTTCCTGAAAATTGATTTACTTAGATCTGTCCTGATCAATTGTATATTTGATTTTTAAGATGTGACTGTGTTATTTGATAACTGGCCAAAGTCTTCCAGTTTCAGAAATTTTTTGTATTTTAAATGTTTTCCTTAGATTTGCAATAAACTCCTCATTTAAGTTAAATTGCTTTCTTATTATGCCAAAATGTAAACATGATCTGAAAAAGAAGAAGAAGAAGAAGAGACAAGACTAATACAGACGCTGTGTAATTTGTATCTAACTTGTAGTTTAAAAATACTAAAAATTATTTAGTCACAGAAACAACTTTATTGGATTTCTATTTGAGAAATTTAAAGAAACAGTATTCTTAAAGAAATCATAAGACAACTTAATATTACTGGGTTTGAAAAGCTTTCACTTTTAATGTGATATTGAAATGTCAAACGACCTCAAAATTTCATACCTGTACTTTATGGGCATTTGGTCGTAAGACAACTTAATATTACTGGGCTTGAAAAGCTTTCATTTTTAATTTGATATTGAAATGTCAAACGACCTCAAAATTTCATACCTGTACTTTATGGGCATTTGGTCGTAAGACAACTTAATATTACTGGGCTTAAAAAGCTTTCATTTTTAATTTGATATTGAAATGTCAAACGACCTCAAAATTTCATACCTGTACTTTATGGGCATTTGGTCGTAAGACAACTTAATATTACTGGGCTTGAAAAGCTTTCATTTTTAATTTGATATTGAAATGTCAAACGACCTCAAAATTTCATACCTGTACTTTATGGGCATTTGGTCGTAAGACAACTTAATATTACTGGGCTTAAAAAGCTTTCATTTTTAATTTGATATTGAAATGTCAAACGACCTCAAAATTTCATACCTGTACTTTATGGGCATTTGGTCGTAAGACAACTTAATATTACTGGGCTTGAAAAGCTTTCATTTTTAATTTGATATTGAAATGTCAAACGACCTCAAAATTTCATACCTGTACTTTATGGGCATTTGGTCGTAAGACAACTTAATATTACTGGGCTTAAAAAGCTTTCATTTTTAATTTGATATTGAAATGTCAAACGACCTCAAAATTTCATACCTGTACTTTATGGGCATTTGGTCGTAAGACAACTTAATATTACTGGGCTTGAAAAGCTTTCATTTTTAATTTGATATTGAAATGTCAAACGACCTCAAAATTTCATACCTGTACTTTATGGGCATTTGGTCGTAAGACAACTTAATATTACTGGGCTTAAAAAGCTTTCATTTTTAATTTGATATTGAAATGTCAAACGACCTCAAAATTTCATACCTGTACTTTATGGGCATTTGGTCGTAAGACAACTTAATATTACTGGGCTTGAAAAGCTTTCATTTTTAATTTGATATTGAAATGTCAAACGACCTCAAAATTTCATACCTGTACTTTATGGGCATTTGGTCGTAAGACAACTTAATATTACTGGGCTTAAAAAGCTTTCATTTTTAATTTGATATTGAAATGTCAAACGACCTCAAAATTTCATACCTGTACTTTATGGGCATTTGGTCGTAAGACAACTTAATATTACTGGGCTTGAAAAGCTTTCATTTTTAATTTGATATTGAAATGTCAAACGACCTCAAAATTTCATACCTGTACTTTATGGGCATTTGGTCGTAAGACAACTTAATATTACAGGACTTGAAAAGCTTTCATTTTTATTTTGATATTGAAATGTCAAACGACCTCAAAATTTCATACCTGTACTTTATGGGCATTTGGTCGTAAGACAACTTAATATTACTGGGCTTGAAAAGCTTTCATTTTTAATTTGATCTTGAAATGTCAAACGACCTCAAAATTTCATACCTGTACTTTATCGGCATTTGGTCGTAAGACAACTTAATATTACTGGGCTTGAAAAGCTTTCATTTTTAATTTGATATTGAAATGTCAAATGACCTCAAAATTTCAATATAGGTCGATGATATAATTTTTTAATGCATAGCCGTGACCAAAGGAATACTGCCTTACTTTTTAAGAAAGTGAGACCAACACTACGTAAAGACAGGTCTGCATTGGAAGAGTTGCAAGGTTTTTAGTACAAATATGCAAATATTTGTAACTGACAATCTGAAACAGTATGATTTTACCATTTTAATTTTTTATCATACTCTCTTTCCTTTTGATTGTGAAACGATATCCTAAAGTGTACTTTAGCTTATGTTATAAAATCAAATCTTTATTTGTTTTTATGTATGCTTAAAAGGCAGGAAAACTAAGTGATATGCTCCTTTCATCTCCGATTCGACGGGCGACAAGAACACACATCTTTCAAAACCGAAAGCTCAGAATCTATGAAAAGCAGATAATTTTTTCTTCAATATGATGTATTTCCCTAAAGAGATTAAATAGTGAGTCCAAATTAAAAGTGACCAAATAAATTCTGACAGTAATTATATCTGTTGGATTCATCTATGTTACATCACTTCTGACGTTGGTGAAATAGCAAATGTTTTGGTTGCGACACATTCCAGAATTTCTAATTTGTGTAAAATTGTATATTTCTTGTTTCTTAAATTACCATGAACTTTTTAGTATTTACAGCCTCTTTGAAATATTAAAAGCATAACACACAGATGGACAAACTAGTTCAGCACTTGAATAGGAAAATTGAAAACTTAATTGTGCTCTTCTATTCAAATCTTTCTAGAATAATCGATGTACCAGCCATTTAAAATAACTCTTTAAAACAGGTCAATCATCTTGATTGTCATTTCTAAAAATCAACAACCATTTTATTCTTTTCACTAACGCGGAGAAGTTTTGCATCTAACAAAGGGTAGAAATAATTATAGGATTATTGCCAGTTCAATATCTTGTTTGACAGTAATCTAACAACTTTTAATATCTTTTACAATTCCCTGTCTAGGATATCTGTTTCTTGTGCATTGGATGATTACATCACTCTAGTCTGGATAGAGTAATCACTGCGAAATTAGCTTTTATCGTCAAGATTAGTCAGATGTTTTAATTCTTCATTTAAATTTCTTTCTTTTTAGATTATGCATAGCTGTGGTTTGCAACGGTAACTTCAAGGGTCTTCTTGAGTATTTTTTTTATTGAAATATCCTATTCTCCCTGACACTAGTCCTTTTACTAAAGCCTAAGTATACATTTATGTCCATCTTATTCTTTATGTTGTTATTCTAGAATTTATTCAGAGATACTTAAGGAAAAAATCCCTTTCTTGTTCTTTTGGTGTACGATAGCGGATGCAACTGTCCCGTTTGCCCCGCAGAAATAAAGATATACTTAATGCGGTGAGGTCTTGTGTCATATATTCCACCATCTTTACATTCGGCTCCTGTATAATGATGAATTTATTTATCGCTTGGTAGAGTGTTAACACTTCGTTCAGCCTCTATCTGGTATTCATGGTAGAGATGCTAGTGGCTTCCAGGTGACCCATACTGTCACGTAGGACTTAGTTTCGAAACCCTGCAATATTTATTCTACTTATTAAGGTAACGGCTTATATTGAGTTCTCTTTTTAAATAAAGCATTCTTATTTAATTATCCTGGTGTTTTTAGGGCGTTTTGAGTGCATCTTCTCTTATTTTAATCAAGCAATTAATGTCATAAAAATATCATTCTGATAAAATCAATCATACTTTTCCTTTAATTTCTTTAGCCCAGCCTATTTTCTGTAGAAAAATATTAATATGAACAGAAGTACCTTGTGTGGAAGTATAATAAAATCTGTGCAAAAGACTGTCGGTCAACAATGGTTGTTTCTAGATTACGTAAACATAATTTTCGCAAATAATGCCAGTATACAATTGTCACCTGCTGTTTGCGACTGGACAAAAATCAGTGTTACTGTAAAAGTTCCTAGGTACACTAAGAGCGATAGAATGTCAATCATTTAGCTCACTTGTGCCTTTCAAAATAGGTTTTTGTTTTTACACTAATCTTTACTTTTGCATAATCGTAATTGTTAAGTAAAGGCAGGTAGGCTTCTCTACGACATATCTAAATCACCTATTACATTCAAGTGTTACATAAAGAGCACGTTAGCACAACTTATTTTCTGCGGTATACAAGTGCCACTGTAAATAGCCCCTTTTTCGTAGATTTTCTAGCCTGTGCGCACAGGTTTAACTCTGCTGAACTACCTTAGTTTTCTGTTGTTGGCTGATATACCAGAATAGTATGGAAGGAAATTAAAGTAAATTCCATTTCGTCTTGGCAGAACAGTTAAGATTTAGAAATGCATTGCTTTTTATCAGACTACAGCAGAAACTACAATGTTCCTTGATTATGGTGGCATATGGCTTCTTACAAAAGTATTACACTCGCTGGTTGTTTTTCTCAGCATTCGGTTTCAAAAAAATGACAAAACGTTTGTAGAATAAAGTGCCAGTCCTGAATGTTAAGCTTAAAGTAGAAGGAGACCAATCCTTCCTTGCCAATATTTCCCGAAATGAAAATTTGAACAAAATTCATCATTAAAATTAAACTACATCTTCCCTGTGAAAAGCTGTTGGATAGCACATCCAAGAAAAAAAAATTCTTTTTTTCAAATAAATTCCTTTGCTTAATGACCTATACTTTGCCTAGTATCTAATAACACGTCAACAACAAGTAACTGGCATAAAGCCAACCATGACATGAATAAGAAATCGAGACTTAAAATAGTTTCCTAATAAAAAGCGAAAGACGCTGCTCATACGAATGCTCGGACCGCACAGAAGATTGAGGTAAGCTAATACGGAATTGGCTGGTGTGATACCGAAAGAAGTAAAACTCAAAGTAAAGATTGGTTAGAGACAGAGAATAATAGGAAAGAAAAATTGGAAATTCCATCTTATTCTCTGACTACAGAGAAGTGAGTGTATTTATATTAAGGGAAAGAAAATGAGACAGAAGCCAGCCTGGCAGAGGTTTTGCCTTGATGGTATCATTGTACTCTTTACCAACCCTATGCTTTTCTGTCACTAATTAAATTTTTCTTTGTTTTGTTTGCTTACCCTGATTCATGATGATCAAGCAAACGGAAATGTTCCTCCATCACCATAGTGCTATTTTGATTTTATTCCTTTCTGTGTATTAATTAAACAGTGGCCGAAGCAATGACAACTTACAGTTTAAGATGTGCAGTAAGACACATACAGAAACAAGTAAGGCACACGATGCCTGCTTGCACCCTCGTAAAACAACTTAAAAATGACTATTAAACCATTCCGACTCTCAAATTTAATAAACAAAATAAGATTTAAATGTTTTGTCTAAAAATCTGATATGTGGTTGAGGTTTTTCAATAATATCTTGTTGACAAGACCAATAAAAGATATCCCTCATAACAAAAGAAGAAATCAATAGGCATCTATTCTTTTGTCTTTTGTTTGGCAAAATAACCCAACTTTGAATATGCACTCCAACCTCTGTTGGGCCAATATGGTTATAGAAGGAAAGCACAGGGTTAAAAATTTTAATCTTCTGAGTAATATCAATAAGCTTTAATACCAAATTTGTGTTTGTCATGTGTTCTTAAAGGTCAAATGTATCATTGTAAGTTTACTTTATCGTTTTACGACATTGGTACGAAAACATAAACAATATATTTCAATGAAAAATATACATAGGCAAGCATATAAATTTGTGTCAGACCTATGAAAACGTAAACATAAACAATAAACAGGTATTTCAATGAAGAATAAACATAGGCAAGCATATAAATTTATGTGTCAGATCTATGAAAACGAAAACATAAACAATATACAGGTATTGCAATGAATACATAGGCAAGCATATATATATTTATGCGTCAGACCTATGCTGTTATAAAGCACTTTGGTAAACTTTGTATACATACATTGCAATGCATCATATACCACCTCTTCACAAGTCATAAACCATTGAAAAAGTTATATGTTGACTCCTTTTATGAATTGTTCAAAGTTGCGTCATGATAGATAGCTTATAAAAAGGCAAAAATTCGAAAATAAAAGTTATAGTATTTTACACATGACTTTCAGATATTGTCTTAACGAAGAGGACAAATACAAATAACATAGTTGAAATCGAGAAAAATGTATCCTGAGGTTTCTCTAACTTTAGGAGGAATTATTTTTGCTTATAATAAGACACATATACATAGCAGGGAAATTCAGAAAAGACAGAAAGATAAAAATTAAAAAATAAAAATTTTATGTGTAAGAATGACCATTTTTCGTGTCTGTGCACGGTCATTATCATAAGCAAAATTCCATTCAAATCTACTCCTACAATTATTTCCAAGTGTACTCGTTAGGGCCACCCACTAATATTTCAAAACAAAGATTATGCTGCTTGCAGATCAGTAATTTCAAACTCGTACGAAATGTTAATTTCTAATATTTCTGGTAATTGTGGCAAGTAAAAATAATGTACATCATTATGTAGTTGAAATTTATGCTTTGTTAATTTGATATTGAAAGACATTGCTTTAATAAATAACTTAAGAGTATAAAGACAGAAGACAATTCTGCGGTAAATTTCGACACAAAAAGCTATAAGGAAACTTGCCTCTATCCTTTCTCGCGATTCTTGATTTAAATTAATGCAAATGACATTGAAAATCACCACGAAAGTAGGTCGAGTATATGTTATCTAACTGAACGGCACTTGACGGTGTTATATCAAGATATAAGTGCCGATTCAAACAGAATTCCTGTTCTTGTTGAAAACCTTTGTTTATTAAATGCAGCCGCTCGTGCTAAATGTATTAGTTAGGATAGTAATACGAAAATGAGGGCATAACGGCTAAGCTTTAGCCAAATCCTCAAATATTTCACAATAACCTGTCACTCAATGTCTTTCAACTTAGCTCACGGTCAGATTAACTTTCATTTGTCGTCAAAATTTGTGTTTACCTTTTACATTGGCTGGGGTTTTAGGGGCGTGGTAATTTCTTAATCAGGCAGCAACCACAGTATGAGAACCAAATAATTGGTCCCAATTTACCCAAATAGCGAAGAAACAAGTTCAAGAGTGGTTTCCGGTTTACCGTAACAATAATCACATTTAATTAAGAGAAGAACTATAGACTAGAATTAACTCTTTTCTTAACTTTTAATTTTTCACTTAAGAAGAGAGGATAGTCCAGATAAGCCTACGATAAACATCAATCATGAATTTTAAATATATTCAAGACTTAGTAGGGGCCTTACTTAAAATTAAAAAAAGGAAAATTTTTGGAAGTAAAGGATGCTGGACTTAGGTATAAAGGTTTCCTGTTTAAGATTAGGGACCAAAGTTCTTTGCTTTACTATGTGGCACTTAGTTTGATTTAAGTGATAATTTAAATTACTTTCAAAATACTCACTTATGTGCTTGTGCTATTTTTACTTCAATTAACAAAGACGAAATGTGAGCAATAAGAAGTGTTTACTTATGCCGGCATTAATAATCCTCTCTTACAACTGTTCATATGATGTTATTTGTTCTGGACGGACAGTTGTTTTGCCGATACCCTTAAAGATACAAAGCCTAGAAAGGAGTTATTGTGTGAGAGAGCACAATAAACAAATAAGCCATTTGCTCACTCACTTATTCACTCGCTTACTTAAGTCTTATCAGATCGATATCATAAACGGCTGATATCCTTTCACTGCGTTCCTTATGACAGTATACAACCAAGGTTGATTTAGCTTAAGCGAGAAGATACTTGGTTAAGTTTCTTGGTTACTTGGTATAGTTTCATATTTGTTATTCAACCAGGTATTCCAAGGTAAGAGGGTAACATCACCAATGTAAACCGCCTTTCAAAATTCTCCCTTTATAATATAATACAGGTGGAGAGGATTTAGAATTATAGAAAAGTGAAAAATATGTTTGCACTGAACTGGATTCGAACCAATGCCTATGGCTACCATGACCATATGTTCGACCACCTAACCTATCGGAGCTTGTCATTCACTAGTTTATTTTTTGCAAACATATCTTTTACTTGACCACCCCGTTTTCCCCCAAAACCTCTATCGTTGGACATTACATACCCATCACGCATGCAGGACTGAGCCTCTCACAGAATGACAATTTCCCTTTCAAGGTCATATCAACTGATCTCAACAGATATGGAGGGCAAGAAAAATTGTGAAAAAATATAACATAGGTGGAGAGGATTTGGAATTATAGAAAAGAGAAAAATATATTTGCATTGACCTTTGATTCAAACCAGTGCCCATAACCATCATGGCCACATTATGTAGCAATTGAGCCATCGGCGCTTGCCCTAAATTTTTCTTTATACCATAAGTGAAATTTCAATGTCTGGATTAGTTCTTTGAGGTATGAAAATTTTGTCAATGACATAGTTGTTATTTCTTTATCCATTTAACTCTAAAGGAGGAAGCATATGCTTTCGTCCAGCTCCTTCTGTTTCTGTTACTCAAATATTAAATTCACAAGTTAACATAAATGTTCTCTTACTTCCATGAAAAATAAAAATGTCAAAAATATAACAAGGCTCTTTACAACAGCCATTTTGTTTTTAAGCTAACTGCCACATCAATTTAGATAAAAAATCATTTCGGATTTAATTAGAAAGATTCTATGGAGTTTTCTCCAAATTATAGGTAAGCTACGGTTTATACCAATCATTATAGTATTTTATATTTGAAGTTATGTTTCATAACGACCAACATGGCCCACACAAAGAAGATTGATTTGCATTCGTACCATTTTGCAAACACTGACCAAAAGTGACGTCATCCCTTTTGCTTGGAATGAATGTTTTCCATTGAGTGTTTCCTAGGTTTTTTTTTCTTTTGCCGGAATGTAGGGAATTTTTAAGCTGTTTGTTTTTCTTTGTTCCAAATTGAACATTGAAAAAAGGAATGATGACAGTCCGGAGTGTATGACGTATGAAATATTGATGTAAGGTATTTATCATGTTCTGAGTAGTAAGCCTTCTTTTAGCTACGATTCGAGACGTACTTCTCCAATCGTTAGGCTGAGCCTGACAATGGAATAAGTATTCCTCCAAACGTAGCTCCGAAAAAGCTTACAACTAAAAACATGATAAATCTCCTACATCAATGACCTCTACTGAGTCCATTAAGTTAAAAAGTTTTAATGCTGAGATATGCCAAAGTTATGCACACAAATATTTTTGGTAAGCTCTGAAAGAATGCTAGAGTGAAATCATATAAAATAAATGCTGATTTAAATGATAAATTAGCCTTAGTTTTGGATCGCTTATTGTTCATTTTATTTAACGTTTTAAATTTTGCATTATATTCTTATTGAATAAATAAACAATTTTCTATTAAAAGAAGCATTACGAAAATAATATAGATAGAGAAAATTTGTACCTGTAGAAATATAGTATTTGTGCACTGTACGGGGTTAAAACTAGTGCCTATGGCTATCCTGACCACAACCCTGGTGCCTGAACTATCAGTGCTGCTTCCTTACTTACATCATTTTACCACATATATTTCACTTGAAAGTGCTATTCGTCCTCAAGATTTCTATTGCTAGACTCCATTCACAATCTCGCCTATAAATTTTATACTAAGCAAAGGAAATGGGAATTAAAATACTTCCTACAAATTACATTGTCTCTCAAAATTTTAATTACCATGTTATTCAATGAGCAAACAAAATGGCTCAGACTCATCCTAGAAAAGAAATAAACTAAAACACCGAAAAAAATACGGATAAGAACAAAAAAATAATCACAAAGAAAACACTTTCGTCAGAGTCGATGGAGGCCAAATCTTGTAAATGAAAAGCTACATCTAATATATGGGGAAAATGGCACTTCAACAGAATGAGGAGATATTAACATTCGATAATGGACTGTCTCAAAAACCATTGTGAAAGCACTATGAAATTAGATCAGTGGTCCTACTCTTAATGACCATATATTACAACACCAATTACGTCTTTGTTATATCTCGACAATGAATTTTATTTTTGATCTTAAGTAATGAACTGTCAAATTCCAATCTTTGTTTTTATCAAACAGCTGAAAAAGAGGTGTTGACATTGTCAATAGATGATAGATATTTGAAAAGTCTTCTAACAAATTTAATGCATAGTTGAGTCTGTTGATTTTTATATTTGGAAATACCAGTTAAGGCTTAGTTGTGCTTATTTTCCCCAGATTTTGAAGNTCCAAATTGAACATTGAAAAAAGGAATGATGACAGTCCGGAGTGTATGACGTATGAAATATTGATGTAAGGTATTTATCATGTTCTGAGTAGTAAGCCTTCTTTTAGCTACGATTCGAGACGTACTTCTCCAATCGTTAGGCTGAGCCTGACAATGGAATAAGTATTCCTCCAAACGTAGCTCCGAAAAAGCTTACAACTAAAAACATGATAAATCTCCTACATCAATGACCTCTACTGAGTCCATTAAGTTAAAAAGTTTTAATGCTGAGATATGCCAAAGTTATGCACACAAATATTTTTGGTAAGCTCTGAAAGAATGCTAGAGTGAAATCATATAAAATAAATGCTGATTTAAATGATAAATTAGCCTTAGTTTTGGATCGCTTATTGTTCGTTTTATTTAACGTTTTAAATTTTGCATTATATTCTTATTGAAAAATATAAAATATTTACAAATATATTATATTATATTATAATATACAAATATTTTTGGTAAGCTCTGAAAGAATGCTAGAGTGAAATCATATAAAATAAATGCTGATTTAAATGATAAATTAGCCTTAGTTTTGGATCGCTTATTGTTCATTTTATTTAACGTTTTAAATTTTGCATTATATTCTTATTGATAAATAAACAATTTTCTATTAAAAGAAGCATTACGAAAATAATATAGATAGAGAAAATTTGTACCTGTAGAAATATAGTATTTGTGCACTGTACGGGGTTAAAACTAGTGCCTATGGCTATCCTGACCACAACCCTGGTGCCTGAACTATCAGTGCTGCTTCCTTACTTACATCATTTTACCACATATATTTCACTTGAAAGTGCTATTCGTCCTCAAGATTTCTATTGCTAGACTCCATTCACAATCTCGCCTATAAATTTTATACTAAGCAAAGGAAATGGGAATTAAAATACTTCCTACAAATTACATTGTCTCTCAAAATTTTAATTACCATGTTATTCAATGAGCAAACAAAATGGCTCAGACTCATCCTAGAAAAGAAATAAACTAAAACACCGAAAAAAATACGGATAAGAACAAAAAAATAATCACAAAGAAAACACTTTCGTCAGAGTCGATGGAGGCCAAATCTTGTAAATGAAAAGCTACATCTAATATATGGGGAAAATGGCACTTCAACAGAATGAGGAGATATTAACATTCGATAATGGACTGTCTCAAAAACCATTGTGAAAGCACTATGAAATTAGATCAGTGGTCCTACTCTTAATGACCATATATTACAACACCAATTACGTCTTTGTTATATCTCGACAATGAATTTTATTTTTGATCTTAAGTAATGAACTGTCAAATTCCAATCTTTGTTTTTATCAAACAGCTGAAAAAGAGGTGTTGACATTGTCAATAGATGATAGATATTTGAAAAGTCTTCTAACAAATTTAATGCATAGTTGAGTCTGTTGATTTTTATATTTGGAAATACCAGTTAAGGCTTAGTTGTGCTTATTTTCCCCAGATTTTGAAGCCACAGCAAGGCTAAGGTGACGTATGCTGCACTCCTTATCCATCAAACTATCGATGAGTACTCTGAATTTAATTATTTAATTTGCAAATGACCATGATAATTACAGGTAATGTTTGAAAGTGCACATTAAGCCTACTTTAATTGATTTCTTAAATTATATCTTATTCATAAAAACTGAATTTTCAAATTTGGACGGGAGGTATTCAGACCATTTCCTGGATCACATCATAATACCAGTCTATTTTCAAGATGGTCCTCTTCTAAAGCTCTTAATATTTTACATTTTTATCGTAAAAACGGGTAGTTTTGTTAAATTTGGTATATTTTGATATTTTCGTTCATGCAATTGTATCATGTATCATATACCATGCTCATCCAAAATAATATATTTTAATTGTAAATCTTTAAGTAACGCACCATAACCATAATATAGGGGTGGATATATGATTTCCCTATCATANATTTCTTAAATTATATCTTATGCATAAAAACTGAATTTTCAAATTTGGACGGGAGGTATTCAGACCATTTCCTGGATCACATCATAATACCAGTCTATTTTCAAGATGGTCCTCTTCTAAAGCTCTTAATATTTTACATTTTTATCGTAAAAACGGGTAGTTTTGTTAAATTTGGTATATTTTGATATTTTCGTTCATGCAATTGTATCATGTATCATATACCATGCTCATCCAAAATAATATATTTTAATTGTAAATCTTTAAGTAACGCACCATAACCATAATATAGGGGTGGATATATGATTTCCCTATCATATCTTGTCATACGTAGTTCCAAGTCCGAAATTTGTCATATTTTGCACCTTTTGGAGACAACGTTCGTGTGAATAGGTTAATCACTTTGAGTAAACTCTCAAAATAAATCAAGTCACTTAAATAAATAAACATCCAGGTAACCTTCTTTGAAAGTAGGTTACCTGGGTTAATTAATCAAAACTCTGACCTGTATCTCATCTTATGTAGTTGCAATGCAGTGAAATTCAATTTTATGCTTTCTCAGATTTGTTTTATTGTGACAGCTACACAAAGGACAAGTAACCACATACAATTATGGATAAATTCCATTGGTAAAGCACTTTTATCTTTCAATGCTTCTCCTGATGCACTCATATTGTAATGTCAATTCTCTACAATGGTGTGCAGAAAGTGAGGGAATTGACCAGAAGATTTTTCTCGTCCTGTTTTACTCTCCCCATTGAAAGACTGGTATTTGTAGTTTTGACACTACTCCTCGTTTCTCCATTTGTCAACCTCAAACAAATAACGTTTGGTCTTCCCCTTGAATGGTCCTTGGGTTAGTGAGTTTGTTTAGGTCAAATGCAGTGTAATTTTGATTTTGCAAGGAAATTAAGGTACTTTATTTACATTTGTTACATTGCTGGAGCTTCAATACGTTAGTACCACATATTTCTCGAGAAACTTTAAGCCACTTTTCTACACCACAGAGAGAATTTAGGTAAGTTTAAGAAATGTATTACAGATGAATGGAAATAAGGATCTTGCAACATGAATAAGAACAGATAAACTAAGCGATAAAATTCTAGCAGAAAAGGTCGCAAGGCAAAAAGACACGTTATCATTTAAACTATTCACCCCTTCATTATAAGAAATTTTCAAACGATGAAATCAGAAAACACTGCCGTCAGTGTCAATTAAGAAAGGCTGAACAACATTAGATTTACAGATGATGTGTTATGCTCTCAGAGCAAGCTGAGTTAGTAGAGAAACGCTGACAACACTTAATAAAGGGGGAAAAATAGTGTGAAGATAAACATGAAGAAGACCAAACTAATGTTCAATAAATATGACATGAAAAGGAGGAAACAGAAATAGTAACAGGAAACGAGAAAATTGAGAGATTTGAAGAATATGTGTACCTGAGAAAGCAAATCCTTCAGGAAAGGGTCCATGTCTACATGCCTCAAAAGGAAAATTATATATAAAGATATATTGCCACAAGTGAGATATGATACAGAAACGTAGCCATTGACCTTCAAACAACAAGGAAACCTCGTATTAGCAGTATAAAGAGGAACGGAAGATCATTCCTGGGCATTCAAGAGTTAAAAATATATTGGAAAAATTTTAAAAATTAAAATCAGGATGGTAAGGCCACATAACTACATTTAATAAAAGCACGTGGGGCAAGAGGTCCACAGAGTAGACAAAAAGAAAAAACGCAAAACCAAAATACAAAAGACAAATAGTATTGGAAAGCAAAGAGAAATAAACTGGATGAGAACAGTTAGCAATAGAATAAATGGAGGTATTTTGAAGGCCTTATGTCTGCTGTAGCGTAAATGGCTGATGTTGCAGGTAATGATATCAACCCTGCAAGCTACTGGGAAGGACAGTATGTCAACGGCTGGAAAGTTTTGTTACTTGAAATATGACGGACTTAATTTTTAGTTTTGATATCCACTGACTTTTCCTACAGTTTTCCATGCAAAATTTTTTTATTATAAAACCAACAAAAAAATTGAACACGTACTCTCTATGGCGTCATTTGTCACATGACCAAAGTTTTGGTAGTTAAAAATTAGTCGGAACATATATATATATATATATATAATAAGTTAGAAAGAATAAAAAAACTACACTATATATATATATATATATATATATATATATATATGCATTATACGGCAATTGAAAGCCTGTAACAAAAGCAATTTTTAAATGTAAGCATCATATCCATTACTTAAACGATTCACCAGTTTCGATAGTTATTGTGATAAGTAAGTTGAATTATTCTTCTTACAATTTGTTGGCGTTTTTATACCATACTTAAGTGCAGCTAGAGGGGAAGTCATAGGCGATAAAAGTGTATTGCAAAGATTGAACAATAATTGAGTAATCTCAAAGCAAACAATGCAGATAGGAATAGAATGTTCTCTACAAACACTTTTCCCACATGACTCACAAGGCTATTTAAGGATATTTTTTCCTTCTTCTTGAAGGCTTCTCGAATATGAATTTCACACCTGGATCGCGTTGTCTTATTTTTTAACGCATGGAAATTGGCAAGGACTTTTGTGCACAGATTGTCTAAAGAGAGTATCCATCTTCAATCTAATATCACTCTAAAATTCGTTGAATTTCTTGCATGCTAAGACTGCTTGGTCAATTGAATTGCCCACTCCCATCCAAATTTGTAAGGTGATTGATCCTCATGTTTTCTCCCATGTTTCATACATCACACAGATTTTCCGTTTATTTTTGCAGTGTCCAGACTGTAACAGAAGAAGACCACAGTCCATCAAAGTGATTTGATATATACGTCGCTTAGTTGATCAACGATATCTGTCGCTCCCTCCATAAAGGTATAGAGGTTGAAAATGACAGGTTTTTCGTTGGAACTGATTTTGTTAGCAATTGATAGGAAATCGATTATAAGAAAATATTTCTCGTTATGATTAGGTCAAAAGCTATTATATTCACTTATTCAAATGATAACAGACGTCAACTGAATACAAATCCACCCATGGATTTATTCTAGTCCTGCTATCTAAATATTTACAGAAAGACGTCTGTAGCACTTACCTTTGTTGCCAAAGATCTTGAATCAGAGCATAAAGTCAAATAGAAGAAGTGATTACGTAAAAAATAAAAGAAGGCCAAGGCGATAGATAATTTTCTATGATCATTAATTTCTGGTACAAAAATATCCATTGTTTTAACATTTGTATACAAAATGAGCACAAGAAGTGCAATGATCGGAAGGAAAATACTCAAAGTGTGGGAACAAAAATTGTGGAGTCCTCAGAACAGTGACCTGAGGTTTTTTAAACTCTACGCAATAAATATTGACAATTAAATAGATTTTGTTCATCTAAATGGAGGCTAATAGCATAAGGAACACAGCTTCCAAATTAGAAGTTCCATCAGTCAATATTTTTCAGGATATTGAGATTAAAACAGAGAGGAAATACTAGGCCCCCTTCATACCAGGCAAAATTATTCAACGTCCCATAAATGGTAAGGTTAAAGATTGCAATACAAGCCTACCTTGTCTTCCAAGACATTTTCCCTTGGTCCTGAAATATTGAAAAAATGCCACTGCATCTAAAGAAATTGAAGAAAGGATAATTTTTGCGTTTTGTAGTTCTTCCCAAATTAAGTTTTACGCGTAGAGGAATCTATCTTGTTTTTTTTTCATTTTCCACATCATCTATATTTTGTCAAGACCAAGTTGCAACAGGCCACGCATAATAAAGATGTATATAGCACAAAGGTTTTGTTAGTGCAATAATCATTGAAAAATCGTGCCTTTCATTTACAGTGTAGACGTTACTTTGGAAGGCAACAATTATTGCATCTTCGTACGTACACAGGGTTACTTTACCTGAGATAGCATTTATATCTAATCTATCTCTTTAGTTTATACATAGCCGGAATTTGTCAACAGTAACTGCAGGGGTCGTCTTGTGTATTTTATAATTAAATATCATATTCTTTATGTTACTAGTCCTTTTAGTAAAGGGTAAGTACTCATTTATTTCTATCTCATTCTTTATGTTGTTATTCTAGAGTTTATTCAGAGATTCCCGAGGGAAAAAATTATTTTCTTGTTCTTTTGGTGTAAGATATAAATTCATATGGTAAGATAAAATTCATATATTCCACCGTTTTTAAATACAATGCCTGTATAAAGATCAATCTATTAAACGCGTGTTTACATAAAAACTTAGACAATTCGTCAAAATCAATAGAATTGAGGTTTTCCTTTGTGGAGAACAGACGAAAACTGAAGTCACTTACTTGTGTCGTCTGTTCATGGATTTATAACATTCCGTCTTTCCCGCAGACTTACATATCTTAACGCAGTAAACTAGTATTATGTGTGACAGTTGAAACAGTAAATTGGTCAATATAGCACCTTCGTTTTGTATAAGAGAAATCAGGGTATTTTTCTGGATAAGCTTGTTGAAATAGGCTTGAATATCATTCCTCTGTTCGTCTGTCATGAATGGTTTGAAATGCTGTTTGCCTCTTTTGTGAAGTGTTGTTATCAGACCATCTGTACTGAAATAAACAAAATTAGTTGTGTCCAACACCAGCAAATCGCCTAATTCTTCCATAAAAGTGTTGATAATTCTCTGCTTTGCCTATGCTAGTTGTTTTAGTTTTCAAAAATATGATAAGCAGCCTCTATATTTCCATAATGACTGTTACCACTTTTCATGTATTTTCTTTCTGACAGATTCATTGTGTGCCATAGGAAGACCTACATCTAACCCCACCTACACCAAACTGCTCAGTAATGCTGGACCAATCAAGCGGACTAATCATCTATCAGAATTGGTGACAGAAATATCAGATTTTTCTTCATAAGAATAAATCCAAGAAGTGTATGGAATTGTAAAGAGAAGACAAAAAAACCTGATATGGCCAGAGTTGAGAGTTGATCTTAGACTAAAAAACTAATAAGTAGTATGATGGACAGCATTCAGAAGCCAAAGAGGTCCACAATTTAATTGTTTGAGAAAAACCTACATTTATAGAATAATTTATTACAGCAACTCAACACAAGTGCATTAAGATTAAAACGTTGAGAAGAAAGAGTCACAAGAATATGAGAGGGTACCAGAGAGGAAAGTTCATCAGAACACTTTCCATGATAATACCTATAAAAAATTTAGACAAGGTGTACCTCATCGATGATACAAAGATTGATGAATAACAGTAAGATTTGACACTATCAATGTACCGACACCTCTATGAACTCAATCAGGAAAATCAAAATGAGGGAGCACCTTTTCAGATGTAACAGCAGTATTTCATGTAAGGAGGGGTTGTCCTTATCAAGAGTACCGTTAATTGTTGTAATATGTTGATTGTTATATTACTTTTTGATTATTGAAGGTGACGAAGAAACCGTTTTACTTAAACCGGAAGAATTATCTATTGGTATATTGTTTCCATGTTGATTACTTGAACTGGCTGCTCTCAAAATACAATTCCTGCAATATTTAGACCGGAAGCAATGAAGAAAACCATAGTAAGAATGGTATGTGGTTATACAGTAGATGACATGAAAGAATTGCCAACATACTTTTTATTAAAAATGCCATTTTAATTTTTATTACCCACAAGTTAGTCTTCCTTTTATTATATTCTCTTATAGAGGTAAAATGAATTTGAAACTTAATACAAAATTAATACTGATTATGCTAGTAATAAATTATGTAAAATATGTTCAATATAAACATTATGGTAATGCTTAAATGCTGGTTTATAGACAATGGTGATGCTTATAAAATTTAGTGTCTGATTAAATCATCTATGGAGCTATGCATTAGAGATTTAAGGTAATTCAGAGCTTAAGTGCACTAAGAAGAAAATATGCTAACTTGCAGAATCATCGAGAGAATTTGAATCCAAATACTAATCACAGCAATAATCTTGTAATTAAAATCTAAGAATTTCAATTAATAAAGATGAAAGTGTAGAGAATCTTGTTGACATAGATTTTAACGGAGTTGTTGTAACGTTCCGAATACCTTGACGCTGCCGCAGGAGGTCTAGTACCTACCTTTCACTGTCTACGTAATTAGGTCAAAGTCCTGATTGATAAATCCATAACTTACTAGCAATCATGTTAAAATGGAGTCCTCTTATCACAACCTCAAACTTTATTTCCTGTATTTTGATGAATATGATTAGCTTCCACTACATTTGCCCTAGTAGGTAAGATTTCATAAAACTTATAAATAATTCGAAAATGTTTGTTGTAAAAGCGGAGCATTTCTGGTACTTAGATACAAGGCTGCCAACTTATTCAAAACACGTGAAGGAAAAATATTTTGTTAAAAGTTCAGACTATGACAATGATTAAAAATGGACAATTAAAAAGAAAGACAACCCCATTAAAACAACGTTTTCAATTTGTTTTACGCCCTTTTCTATCCATAATTACATTTTAAATTTCTTCACAATTCTGCTCTATTTTCAGTTTTTTAATTAATGTTTCCACTTTTCAACAACCACACTGTTTTATTTACCATTTCCAGCATAAATATTAACATGTGAGCTCTTATATTTGTCTGTCTAATGTAAATTTCAATCTGTCAATCGCAACATTTACAGCAAAACACTCCTGTAATATGTATGTTTTATTATAAAGACTGTAATACGTATTGAGTGACAAAACGACCCATTTACATTCAAATTGATAAACCCTAATTTAATGTATATGGCCTGGTATTTTAAAATTGCTTTCAGTTAACTTATCAAAATTATAATTTGATAATGTAGCTTGGAATTTTTTAAATAGTTGTTAATTGAATATACTGAATTTCAACGCAAATTCAGGAAGACTGTAAAATCATGATTTTACAAAGAAAGCTTTTGCATATGACCTTGCTTTATTTGAGTTTTTCTGTCATTAACTATCTTTATCTTGCATTTAAGACTGTCGAACAAATATACAAAATATGCTTTTATTTATTTTTCTGAAAGGTGTAATCTTAAGACAATTCCGTGATAGACATCTATTGGTTATCTACATTAAATCCAGATGTGTAAAACAAGGAAAACAAAGTATGCCTTGTGTGTACTCTAAAATTATTGCAATTCTTTGGCACCTTTATTGGAAGCCTACTTAAATTAAGTAGGGACTATCAAATAAAATCCTAAACACAAATAAGTATTTTCTTAAAGTGGAATAAATTTGAAGTTCCTTATCTTTAGATATCAAAGCAGGTGATTCATACAACAAAAAATTAAATATTTTAAAAGATATTTGGTTTCTTGTCTTCCCTAACAAATGTGAAATATCAAAAGCAAGCTATCTGTAAAAGACTTTAAAAATTCAGCATCAAAACAGCAGGAAATTCATTTTACAGGCTACCTCTTGGATTTTAGGATAACAAATCTTTATTTCATTATTGTACCTTAGATTACTATTTTGTTTTGCGAAACAGTTAAAACCCAGTTCACTGCATATTATTCTAGTCTTCTAACTAAAATGTACAAAGCATTAATAATAAGTAGGTATATAAAGGAGGTCTATATTTGAAAGCATTAATAAAACAAAATTTTTAAAATAGCTTTTTAGAAATTGTAGCTAACAACGTTCCAAAGCATCCCCTTTCCTGTAGTACTCCATAAACAATTTAAAAGAGGGGCATTAAATGTATCAACTTTTTTGTGGAATGTAGCTCTGGCTTCTCATTTACGTCTGAGTTTGAATCTCAAATGTTTGTGAGGTAAAATGGCAAAATCAGCAAACACATAGATAATGATCTCCTTGTGGCAGATTTTGACCACAATTTTCTTTTATAGAAAGGCCAGGGTTTGAAATAAATTTCATGAATTGAAATTGAATTGTCACGAACATTTTGATTTGATTTAAAAAATTGATGATAAAAGAATCAGAGTGGTTCTTTCTGTCATAAAAATAAGTTTAAATCTCAATGACGACGCAGTATGAATTTTAATTATTTTATGTAATTTAATTTTATTAGTAGTGTGGTAATGAAAAGATTGATCAAGTGATAAACACAAAAGTGTGTTTACGCTCTTGGTCATACTCACCCGAAAACAAAGTAGATTCCATGCAAAAATAGATGAATTCCTCAGCTTTTAACCATCTGCATGAATTGAGTTATTTTAACTAGGTCTTAATTAAGGCATCTGACAGAACAGAAAGGTAGGCTTAACAGCTAAATGTCATTACTTGTTTTAATGCTGTTCATAAACCGGAAAGAATTTTTATTTGCCCTTTAAAACTATTTCTGGCAAAAAAAAAAGTTAAAAAACCATTAGGAACAGGTTATTACCACTGCTATCAAACAAACTATTGAGTATTCTTTTGAATTTGAAGTTTTAAATATAAATACAAGAGTGTACTTGAAGCAGATAATATCTGAGAAGCTTTTTTGTCATCGACTTCCCAATTATAGGAGCATTAAAGGTAATTTGTATGGTGAAATTGATGAGGAATTGTTTGGCAGTTGGTGGAAAAAGTTAGATAAAAAGTGAAAAATGGCACGTAAAGAAACATTCTCAAAGAAAAATTAATTTCCTATCCCTAAAACGAAGAAGTGAAAACCTGAACAGTTTAGGTCTTTAGGAAGTGAGAATAAGAAAGTGGAATAATTTACGTTTTAAAAAATAAAGCAAAAAAACCCAAGTAATTACTGTTTTATGACAGATGAATTATAACATTTTCTTAAGGTTAAAAAGGTGTTTTTAATCTCATTTATTAGAAATTATGGAATTTTTTTGGGAAACTTGAATAACTGGTATTTATAAAAGTCTACATCGAATAATGTTAGACGCACAAAACTATAAGTTTTACTTGTTGGGTGTAGAAAAAGGAATCAGTTATAAAACTAGGCTATACATAGGTTATATCGAAGTCAGTAGCAGAGTACTAGTTTTTGCTAAGAAAATGCCAAAGGTATCTTTTCAATCCAAATGGTAGACCTATTATAAGGATAAAAACTATTTGACTGACAGTAGAAAAGCAGAGGATGATAATGAAAGTAATGTCTTTATTTAAATCATTCTTAAAGGAAATGGAAAATGTTTTTTCTCAATTTTACAAATAGTCTTTGCGTCAAGTAAAATGCCGTTCTTTCGGTTTTCGAAGTCAGAAAGTGAGTATATATCATAACAGTCAATAGTATCAGGACATTCACAAAAAATAATTCGATTGAAAATACAACTAGAAATTTTAGGATGCTTTCATATCTAAGATGCGTGATTTGTATATTCTTGAGGATAAACCGTAGGCCAATTTGCCTTAGAAAAATAAAAACGGTATTATAAGTGATGGAATTATGGTAATGGTACACCATATGACTTTGCAAAATTAGTCAGAGAAAAGGCATCCTATATTTTTAGGAAATATTTCTTTGACCTTAATAGAAAAGCAGCATTTTAATAATTAAAATATTCTGTTGTAAAAAGCTGAAATTAAGTATATTTTAACTAGCGTTAAGAACAACATATAGGTTATTGGTGACTCTACAAAAACCATCATTGTCCTCCTTCCTATTTTGGAGATACCATAACTTCAAAGTTATTACAAATGTTTTCCTTGCCTGAAACAAATAGCCTTGTCGTAACTGTACTTAACTGTACTCCCTCTACTTCCAGAGATCCCTTTATTCTTACACAGAAAATATATGTTACAAAATCTCATTTGTTGCTATAGTAACAAATTTGTAGAACTTTGTAGAGATTATCATTTCTACAAAGTAAACTTAACAAAATGGAATCCAATGTGACTAATTTTGTTTACATAGATTACAGTGACTCAAATACATTCCGAATTAGGGATAGTATGAATGAATTGAAATATGTAGAAAAGGTATTTTGAAAACAAGTTCTTGTTTTCATAAATAAGTCATTGAGATACAAACTAAAACCTCTGTATTATTAACAGAGCCAGAAATTCTCTAAAAAAATTTAAACTTTGTTAAAAATTTAAGTTCTCCGGCTATTCAGCTTTTTACGAAGACAATATGTAAATGCATACTTTTAGAGGTATCCTAATGGTGGAACAATTTTCTATTTAATACTTACCGTTGGTTATAATCAATAATAAAGACCACAGCTTTTGGCTTTCTTGAGACTTGTAAAGTATTCCTTTATTGGTAACTTGTCAGTCAAATTTTATCTGTCTCTGTCATTTAAGAATTCTGTTAGATCTAGTCATACAAAATTCATATATTGCCTTATATCATGAAACTAGTTTCTGCTTTCTTCGCTTTTTCCTGGTCACAAATCTTTCACAAATGTTCTTGGGGAAGAAAAGATACGGTTGTATTAAATGTAAATCCTGTATGGCATCTTAAAATGTTAGCCAAAGGGTTAGCTGGTCTTTGTTTCAAGGATTACTTTCTTCTGTAATGCAATGAATATTTCTGTTTGGAAAATATATTTATAACATGGCTTAATTTTGCTATACCAAATTTTCTACTTTGTATAGAATAATTGTTAATAAATCCAAAATTAAACAAATGAGAAGTCATCACACCTAGTACAAGTTTTAAACCAAGAACCGTTTGAAATTTTTTTTAAAAACTGCATCATCTAAGCTAATAGATTCAACATAAGGTATATAAGCTTTAATCATTCCCTTTTAAATGGACAAATAGTTTATCCTTGCTGAGCCTCTATAGAACCACTTGACAGCTCCACTATAGTCTTTTGGCTTAAAATCCGAAAGCAGAGAATAGCTTCTGATTTAACCTATTTAACCCAACTAAACCATTGAAAATCGGTATTTGCCTCTGATTCTTCTAAAGCGATCAATTTCCATTTCAAAGCTATTTATTTCAATGCTTTATATAATCCGGAAAAAGTGTTTTCCACTATCCGCTTTTAATTATCATTATACTGATTAAAGGCAGTGATCGAGAACAAGCTATCAATCCTAGCTTTTAAAGAAAATTTTAAGGCCTTTTTTTCTTTCGAACATTAGGTGACCTTAGAGTAAGCGATTTCTATTCAGAATAGCTTGTAAAGTCTATTTGAATTCTGTGTTTTATACACGTCTTATATTTTATTGAAAAGCAGGACAGAGTCTGGCTGTACTTTTGTACATTGTAAATTTGCTGACCAAACGGAGGTCTGATTCCTCTTTAGTTTGTTGCATTTTAATCCAGTGAATCTTTTATCTCCTCCGACATTTTTAGACTGCAATGATATATAGATGGTCCGAAAGGATGAATGAATGTTTTAAAAAGGCTAAACTGTCAAAACATCTTTACGATAAGAATACCACTGATCTTCCTGTGCCAGACCTGTCATCGCTATGATGGCTAGGAATTGCTACATTGTCAAAATAATAATATCACTTTGATCATTTGTTCCTTTTTAAACGTTTCTAATATTCTAAAAAATGTAATTTGTACTCTGTTTACTACATCAGTTCACCTTGAGTTTTACTTTAAAGATGCTTGTAAAAAAGAATTGGTTTGAAAAGGTACAGTGAGTTAACGAGTGGAAAAAAGGGTCACATCAGAACAGATCTTCTTATAATAGTGTTTATTTTATCTCCTATGAGAGAGATTGCAATTAAAGTAAGACTACATTGACTGTACACATTTTTCAATAAGCAACCTGATTCTGAAACATCCTTAAAGCTAGTAAAAAAATTTGAGATTCCAGATTAAAATGCTGCTTATAAGTAGTTTTCCTCAGTACAAAGAAATACAAGTACTAGTATTCTCAAGTAAAAAAACTCTTCAATTTTCAAAGTACTGGATAGGTACTTAGTAAACTTGAACCAATGTGGTATTAAAAATGACGCAATTTTTAAACACATTTTTCATCAATGCTAGGCAATGAAATCAACGACATGAATCAAAAAAGGTTTCAAATTTCCTTTATACTGCATGTTACTGTAGTTTATAAAAGTTACATAAAATCTTTGAACCTAGTCCTGGTTGTTCATTAATCAATTGCTTACTGAAAAAGGGTATAGTGATTTGGCATTAACTGACCCTCCCAACTTTAAGCTGGTGAAACATAAAACTCCAAAAATTTAAATGAGATTAAGTGCTGCAAAAATGAAAACCATTATTCCATAAAATGCTGTAGAGTACAGAATGACGGATTGCTAAAGTGCTGGTAAAAAAGCATACTTCACTATAGTATTAGTCCGGGAACGAAAGGGGCTTATCATGCACTTCCCTCAGGAACCTTCAAGGTGATATTTACAGAGACGTTAAGTTCTATATGATTAAAAATAATGGGATGGTCTACCTTTTATCAATTGTATTTTTATACAGTTTCTATTAAACTGTGAGAGTGTCTTTTTATTTTCTAGGTCATAAGTTAAATTAATTTTGATTTTTAAAGGATAAGATACTTTTCTTTTCTGTTAAAAAAGTTATAAATACAATTGACCTGGAAGTCATAGTAGAAAACAGGGATATAAAGTCAACTGAAAAATATAGGAAAAACCAGGGCATTATGGCTTTACTCAGTCTGAAATTAATGGTGCAAGAGGAAAATTTCAAAGTTATTTATACCAATAAAGTTCAATTAAAAAGTGCAGTATCACGTACCTATTACTTTAAACAGTCAGGCATAATTGAAGATATTAGTTTGTTTATGCGAGAATCTGTACTGAATGCTTTCAGCATTTCGCAAGATCTTTAATGACTACCTTTAACATCAAAATTTTAAACGCAGGCGACTAGATTCTCTGTACTCTGAACAGTCAGGTATAATTAAAGCTATTGGTTTGTGTGCATCTGTACTGAATGGTTTCAGTAAATCGCAAGATCTTTAATCACCACTTTTACTATCAAAATTTCAAATGCAGGTAACTAGATTTCCTTGGATCTAAAGATTATTCTAGCTTTTGTTATGTTTACCTCAAATTATTAAGGCAAATATACGTCAGTCTGATAAATTCTTTTGGGCAATATACATGCAGAGCCTCAAATCGAGTTCAGTGAAAACTCAGGAAGCATGGATTTCTTTGTATGACTAAATCATTTGTTCAGTAGTAAAGAGCTCAAAACACTTATGAACAGAATTGGAATTTATAGCTTTCCATTCGAAGTAGAAACTGCAATTGCAAAGGCATTATAAGAGACTTTTATGGATGAAGTCAAATTGTACGTTATCCAGTTGTTTCATTCATCTTTTGTTCAGACAATGACAATTTTGGTCATTTTGTAAATCACTTGTGGCACTGCTTCTACTTATACTCCTGAGAAAGGCAGGTAAAGATGCCAAAGTATTGTTTATAATTGAAAGGCTATGAAGAAACAGAACTTCTTAAGCTTATGAAGGGAATTAACCTTAAAACGTTTAAGGAAAAAACAAAATAGCCAAAGTATTAACAAAAATGAGAAACGTAATTCAATATAAACAGCAAGAAACATTTCTTTCAAGCTCTTCCTACAGTGTCAAAATCAAGAAGATAAGCTAAGCATGAAAGAAACAATGACGTAACCTCTCATCCCTATTCCTTACAACATTGGGGCAGCAGATGGCATACTACTAAAGACAGACAAAGCAAAAGGCTTTCAATTCCTGGCAAAATATGTTAAGCAAGAGACAAAAGCTCCAGATGCTACAACACTTGTTGTAAATGATAGAAATGTCTTTTTTATTTCCTGGTAAACGTTTTAACTTCAAACGTTATTACAAATAATAAACAAAAGGTCTTATCTTGATTTTAACACAGATAGTTAACTTCCAATCTCAATCAATTATTTAGAAAGAACCGGAAGAGGAAGTTTAGCTAAGTTAATTATTAAAGGAGAAGACACAAATGAGCCAGCTGACTGGAAAGAGTTTCTGACAAATGATAAAAACAAGCAACCGTTTATCGAAGTCCTGCTGAAAGAATGATGGACCAGCGACTTAGTTCTAACAAATCTACTAAATACAAAGGTCATTATGATTTGCGATGGAAAGGCATTTCTTTTGCTATCTAAAAATAGAAGTGAAACAACAAAGCAGTAATTCAATCTTTACATTCCACACAAGAAGAAAGCTATTTAAGAGTTATACCAAGCCAAAGAACATAGTTAATAAAGTTCATGAATTTTTTTATTTACTTTGTTATGTTCTTGTTCCATTCAAGTCCTTTGCGTATGGCTAGCCTGATAAAAAAAATAATGACAATAGTAATGATGATGATAAGAATAATAAATGTAGTGCTAATAAAACCAATCCATTTTGTAATGTTTTATTTATTCAGCTTGATTGTAACGGGATACTTATATCAAACAATCATGTTCATATACAAAGTAAAAATAACATTTTTCTGTTGATTTTTGTCATACATAATCTCCTTTAATCAATCTTTTGTATTATAAAGGCAAATGAACCAACGCAGTTTCAAAACTTGGGATCTTTGATATCTTGATCACGTGTTAAGATGGCAATAAAACAGACTGATCTTTCCTTTTGTATCGCTGCTTAAATTTGACAAAAAGTGCAGTTTTAGGTATTCATACTTATATTGCAGATAACTTCTGCAGCAGAAAAATAATAAAATAATAATATTTTAAAATCTTGTTCTGTTGGATGAATATATAATAAAAAGAACAAGGAATTTTTAAACAAATTATTTTCAGGAAAGGTCACAGTTTCAGCCAGACCGGTAAGTCTAGTACTTGTTAAATAAATAAAAGAACAAATAAATATATATATGTATATATATATATCTTTTGACATGATTTAACAAAGTATTGCAGGAGGGTAGAGCGATAATATTTGTGCTATTTTATTTTGTTGTATATAATAAATGTTCTTTTACTCTTTTCTCGTTACTGCAAAGTTTCAAAATTTTTTCCACTAGTTGATGGAATTATTTGTTTTATTTCTATCAAAGCTAGATCCAATAAAAGACAAACTGGCCTGGAAGTCAATTTTATTGAACTGTCCAACACATGCCACCATGTAAAATGGACGTAAAACTGAATATGATGATGATGATGATTATGTTGATGATGATAAGGAGGAGGAAGAGGATCAAAGCTCGTTTTTCACAATCTTGAAAAATAGTGAATCCGTAATAATATTCCATCTGAATAACCAAAAGAGACACACCCTGCATTTAAATTAAAAAACGTCTTAACATATATCTCTAACCTTCTCGAGTACAAAATCAGAAGTTTAAAATTTGTTCCACAAGTTGGTAGTGTTATTTGTTTTATTTCTATCAAAGCTGGATCCAATAAAAGACAAACTGGCCTGGAAGTCAATTTTATTGAACTGTCCAACACATGCCACCATGTAAAACGGACGTAAAACTAAATATGATGATGATGATTATGTTGATGATGATAAGGAGGAGGAAGAGGATCAAAGCTCTTTTTTCACAATCTTGAAAAATAGTGAATCCGTAATAATATTCCATCTGCGTAACCAAAAGAAAATTATTATTTTTTCATAGTTTTTACTAAATTTACTATATCTATATATGAGAAACTGTGCTTACATGGAGAGTCTCAGAACAGAATAAGTAATACAGAGGAGAAAATAGTTTGAAAAATGTAAGGAATGTCCTGCCTCCTACATAGGTGAATCAAAGCGAAAAAAAAAAGAGAAAAAGAACACAAGAGAGCTGTTTAGAAAGGTGATACCAAGAATCATGAAATAGCCGAACACTGCTGGACAAATGATCATACCTCTGACTGGGAAAACAAAAGAATTATAGACAAGGAAATCAACACAACAACAAGAAAAATAAAAGAAACAATCCATTCCTTGCAATGCAGCAATCACATCAACAGTATATCCTACACTCTTCCAGTAATATGGCTGCTAGCACTGAAGAAAGAAACACAACAAACACAACATAAGTATGGCGCCACTTTCCGAAACAACTCCACCCCTGTCTACACCCACGATCGCACTACCAAAGTAAAAAATAGCCGTATCTAATCATTTCAGTAGCCTGACGATGGGAGAAGTATCTCTCGAAACGTAGCTCGGAAAAAGCGTACCACTCATGACGTGATAAAGCTCTTACATCCACAGTGGTACAAAGCATTACCAAAATATAGGCCTCAATACTGAACCCTTTCTATTGTCAAGACAACATTTTTCCACTTCTAAAATATTGACCTCGGGCAACACAATACATGGACAGTGCATAAAAAGGTCAATTGTTAGCCTTATTTTGTTTTGTAAATATTCATCCCATCATCACAAATATTTGTTTAGTCACTGAACTTAACTGGTCTCTCCTCTCTAGCAGATGCTTATTTTAAGAATTTTTGTTAGGACTTCTTCTAATAAGGTCAAACGGAATCCCTGAATACTGCTTAGTCAAATTCTTTGCATTAATTTTCGAGCTCAGAAAATTCTGGGATTTACACTAATTCATAGTTTAAAGTACTCGAGATGGCATTGATGTCCATGGGTAAATTTTAGAACAATCCCCACCTGACTTCAGACAACTGTGCCTCAGCCTGCTCCATAATTAATTGAATGCTATCATAGAATAATCATGAATTCTTTGAAAGTAAAACATCTGTTATTGTCATGGTAATACTAATTTTAGAAAGATTAATGATCTGTGAAGCAGCACTTATAAAATTAGTCCATGTTAAAATGTTTTCAGCAGTTTCAATTAGACTCAGCTATTGTCTACATATGTTTTTGTAACTAAAACGCAAATTTAATTTGCTGTTAAGTCCTATATTAGGTTAAAAATAAGAGTAACAAAGGTTGTTGGTTTTTCTTTGGTGTATAGTAATGAAAATTAGAGTTCAAAAGGTGCAAAACATCACTTTTATATTTAGTATATTCCATTAATGCTGCAGATCACAATGCATAAAAAACGATACCCATCAGCTCGTCACAGGAAAAATGTTTATTTGGAATTACAGTTCACCTTAACCAAAATTAGAGAGCTATTTTATGGTTTTTTTGTGGGCGTCAGGTATTGTAGTCTGTAAACTATGTTGTTCCTTTCTTCAAGTGGAACTGGGTCTTTTGGTTTTGAGAGGATCTTCCTTAAGGTGGATGTAGTGAAGAGGGGGCGTTGGGTGTTGTGTTGTCGAAGGGCTCGTCTTAGATGCTCACTGGTATTCTTCATGTAAGGCAAACGTATACGTTTCCGGGGTTCTTTATCTTCATGATTAGTCCAGTGGTTCTGTGTAAAGCTTTCTGGACATCCTTAGCGTGGTATCCATTGGATAAGAGAACCCTTTGAAGGTGCCTTTCTTCTTTTCTGAGGTTATGTGGGTTAGAAATAATGCTTCTTGCTCTTCCAAACAGGGTTGTGATGACATTATTTCGAGCTGAGACTGGATGGTGTTATGCATTATTGAGGTACTGATCAGTGTGGGTTGGTTTCCTGTAGATGATAACGGAAATGCTGCGATCTGCCTGCCTCTTTACTAGGACATCTAGAAAGGGTATTTCTCTTCGTTCTTCTTTCTCCATGGTGAATGTGATATTTGAGTGCATGCTGGTGATGTGTTGAAAGAAACCTTTTAGGTGATCCTTTTTGATGATTGTAAAGACATCATCAACGTATCTTTCCCATACAGTTGGCCCTTGGTCTGCTGTTGATAGTGCCGTGGTTTCAAATGCTTACATGAATATTTCAGCAATAACAGAAGATGTAGGGGCTTCCATGGGTACGCTGTTGGTTTGTGTGTAGATGTCATTGTTGAATATGCTTCCAGCACTGAAGAAAGAAACGCAACAAACACAACATAGGTATTGCGCCACTTTCCGAAATAACTCCACCCCTGTCTACACCCACGCCCGCACTACCAAAGTATAAAATAGCCGCATCTAATGATTTCAGTAGCCTGACGATGGGAGAAGTATCTCTCGAAACGTAGCTCGGAAAAAGCTCACGACTCATGATATGATAAAGCTCTTACATCTATATGTTCCTCTGAGTCCATAAAAGTTCAGAATTATTTGTGTCACTATTCAGGTATCATGGAAATGTGTATAGGTAGTACAGCAATCCTCAAAAAATTCCTGCTTAGAAAATCAGATTAATAATTCACAACAAACTGTAGAAATTGTCCTTTCACTATTAATTTTATCATGAAATATTGTGACGTAGTTTCAAACCTTGAAGTAAATTGTACATAATATTTTGAGAATATTTATACGAGGCTTCATATTACAGAGAATATTCTATAAGGTTTGATTAATAATAGTGCTTTTAAAATTTTGAATTTCACTTAATCACTAATGATGGTATAAAATTGTGGTGATTAATAATGACACGCCATTATTTTCCCCGACAGAAGAGGAACCGTGGCTTAATGGTTAGTGCAACTGCACCGTAACCAAGAATTCCGAGTCCGATTCCCCAAGCGGGGGACTTTGAAAATTCACGAAAAGAAAAAGCCATTGGCTGGCGTCAGAAAAAGATTTCCGGCCAAGAATTTCTTCACTTTTAAATCCAAGTTCCTGTGAAGGGCACCGTCTGAGCCCCAATTGCTGAGGAAAAAATTACCTTAAAAACAAAAACAAAAGAAATTATTACCCCGACAGTAAAAAGTTTGTTTGTTGACTTGAAAAACAGCTTATTGCCATAACATTTCTTAGTATTACAATGTTCTACAAAGGGGCTCAGCTCTGACAACATACATGTTATATTTAGTGTCATATACAACTGGCTTTTGCATGATTGCTTAGGCTACCATCATTATTTTTTTAAAGCTATTAAAATTACTGCTGTGTTTTTTTCCAAAATTCATAGAAAAACAGGATAAACAAGCAAATAGTGTTCTGAAATGGTTTCCTGAAAGAGATTATAAGAAAGCATGCTGCTGCGGTTTTTCAGATGACAAATCAAAGTCCCTGTGAAGGGCACCGTCTGAGCCCCAATTGCTGGGGAAAAATGACGTTAAAGCTAAAAAAAAAAAAAAAAAAAAAAATTATTAATGTAGACTGTTAGCTCAGTTGACATACCCTTTCTCTGCTTAATATCATGGCTTCGCTCCTTCTTTCAGTCCTCCAAATTACATTTTTCTGAGCTAATTTTCCCTACATTCTTTAAGCAATATTTTACAAAGTAGAACTCATGGTTTGATTGTTTTGAAACCAAGATATATCAAAGCTCTTCACAAATACAAATATGGCTGCATTTGTTCTTTTTTTATCAGTGGTTTCACTGGTTTTCTATATATCTGCCCAATACAATAGCTCAGGCGTTGCACTTGATTTGAGCAAACTTAAAGTCAAAATCATGTCAATGTACTAAAGCTCCAGATGGTTTTGTGTTGCAGGAATGCTGTATTTGGCTTGCCTGCCTCAGTTTTTCCATTTCCTTTTTCTGTTACTCAAGGCTTATCTGCTGCAATTCACAAGTTGATAAACATACCGAACTTTTTTATTACCTTCATTTGAAGTCCAATCTGCTAGATAATGATTTTCAGTTATTACATATTTTCCTTTTGATTGGAACTTGTCTGGTGTGCGATCTTTGTCTTTCATATGACTCCACAAGGTCATGTGGTTCCCAGTTCTTTTTACAACTTTTGAGGGACTTATTTTTTTAGTACAGAACCAATATGACCAAAGTATGAATAAAAGAACACTCATGTCAGAGAAAATCTATTCATTAACAAGTCTGCAAATGTTTTATATTTCTTGATAAGTTTAACAATCATCTTGTTAACAAACCAATCTTCCAGTAGTTTGTGCAGTTTTTGTAGTCGACAAAAGTTAACGTATAGCCACGCCCAGGTCCTTTCTGTCGATTGCTGTTCTGTTATCCTTAAAAATATTGTCTGTTCAGTTAACAATCTATTTCAGCTAAAGTTGGTCAGGTAGCTTTTTGGTATAGATTTTTTTACCTTCCCCAACCAAATGCTATTGAGAAGAAGGAAGAAGTGTGATTCCACTGTGTATGGAGAAACTAATAAGATCTCCTTTTGTTGGGATTTCGATCAATTGGTGGAAGATGGTAGCTTTTTCTGTTCTCCCATATTCTACAAAATAACCCCACATGCTACGCAATAAATTCATTAAATTTTTCTTCATTCTTTCTAAACTATGAAATTTTCTGGAAATTTCTTAAATGGAGAATAGCAATAGAAAGGGATTCAATCTTGAGCCAAAGCAGGGAATGTCCTACAAACCAAAATAATTAATCACAATCCACTCCGACACGAAAACTATCATATATGTGATTCCATTAAAATTTTATACTGGAGACAATCGGACAACCAGAGAAGACTTGTAAGTAGGTATTTTCTGTGTTATAGAAAGGTTATATTATTAGAAATATCCATAAAAGAAAAAATGTCATTTTGCTAGCTTATCATCCTTGGGATTAGAAGAATAGACAGAGTAAGAAACGATGAAATACTCAGACGTGTAAAGAAAGGTAATTGGAGCGATAAATGTTCCAACGTCAGCTGAGATCGCTAGGGCATTGGATAAAAAGGGATGATATCATAAGTAGATTCGCTTTGCTCGAGAATTTCCAAGAAAGAAACCGACGAGGAAGACCTAGGCTAAACTTTATCAAGCACATACAAAATATCACCATGCTGACGCCTGAAGAACTCAGAAGAAGAGCCCTGGATAGAAGAGGATGGAGAAGAGATGTGGTAGGGAGGTTTGACTTACAACCTCCAGGCTGAAGTAAGTAAGTAAGTAAGTATCAGCCCTGATATGCTGGAGGGGGAGACTGTACATTTTCTTAATGTTATTAAATCAAGCAACATATCAAAACGACCTCCAATGTTTGTGTAAAAGAACATAAAATTATACTTAACTGCTTAGGCGAGAAAGACTACCTCAGGTTGGAGCACTTAAAAAATTAGTTAAATCTGCCTCCAGAGGATTTAAAAAGTATAAACAAATTACCACCACNAAGGTAATTGGAGCGATAAATGTTCCAACGTCAGCTGAGATCGCTAGGGCATTGGATAAAAAGGGATGATATCATAAGTAGATTCGCTTTGCTCGAGAATTTCCAAGAAAGAAACCGACGAGGAAGACCTAGGCTAAACTTTATCAAGCACATACAAAATATCACCATGCTGACGCCTGAAGAACTCAGAAGAAGAGCCCTGGATAGAAGAGGATGGAGAAGAGATGTGGTAGGGAGGTTTGACTTACAACCTCCAGGCTGAAGTAAGTAAGTAAGTAAGTATCAGCCCTGATATGCTGGAGGGGGAGACTGTACATTTTCTTAATGTTATTAAATCAAGCAACATATCAAAACGACCTCCAATGTTTGTGTAAAAGAACATAAAATTATACTTAACTGCTTAGGCGAGAAAGACTACCTCAGGTTGGAGCACTTAAAAAATTAGTTAAATCTGCCTCCAGAGGATTTAAAAAGTATAAACAAATTACCACCACCATTTACTAAATTAATACAGCACAAACCACAAAACTGTTTGGAAGGATATTTAATTAATCTAACTAGACAAAAAAGGCGCTTTATGAAAATAAGACCATTCTCATTATACACATACCAGACATTAGGTGGTCAGTTTTTCCTTTCCACCGCCATTTAGAGGGAAATCATTCGCTTGGCTGTTACCTAACATTGTATGGTGAGTGATTAGCATCCTAAAGCTACCGACAAATAAAAATGTTATGTTTTAATATATGTCAGTAGATGCTTGTTCACGCCGAGCATTAATACCTCAGCGGAAACAAATCAACAGCTGTTATGACCCAAATACTTTTCACAAGAAATTGCAAATCTCTCGTAAGGTAAAGTTTATTCATTACCTCAACTGTTCAGTCATTATGGGAATAAAAAAGGTGACATTTTATAAACAAGAAGCATGGTATCATTTAAAAGCTATTTTTAACTTAAATTTGATGCCCATTCTCCACCTGCCTACTCAGAGCTCCTTGAGCACCTGAAAAAAAGCACTGTTAAACGTATGACAATGGCTTGGCTTGGGAAATGACAATGGCATGGCTTCGGAAATATAATTAAAAAGAGCCTCAGTCTATTTCAGTGAATAAAATTATCATGGAATAGATAGGAAAAATTTACCGGTTTGGGATGGAAAGACTTGTCTTTAGTCTTTGACACCATCTGACATGCTCTGTGCCTTAATAAACTCAAGATATATGACATCATGGCTAGAGCAGGGTAACTGTATGTAAGAATACAATGAATGGGATCGCTCAATTAAAGGTCAACTAAAACAGAAGTTGAATTTGATGTGCTACAAATGTAAATCCTTAGTCTACTAATTTCCAACATTTATTTCCTTTAAGTCATTTGAGTATCTGTCTCTCTTCGAGAAAGACGTCTTCGATTCGCAGGACACTCGTTCAGAAGTAAAGATGAGCTAGTTAGTGATGTCCTTCTATGGAGGCGCAGATCGCAGAGGTCGTCCCACGAAAACCTACATAGACCAAATTGCTGATGACGCTGGTTGTTTCGCTGAGGATCTGCCAAGCCTCATGGAAGACAGAGACCAGTGGAAAGCACGAGTCAAGAGAGTTCGAGATATGAGCTCGACGCGCTAAGGCAAGGTATTTCCTTTAATGGTTGTGCAGATTTAACTCGAGCAACAAGCAAAGAAAACATCCTATCAACACAGCTCACCTCTGTTAAGTAAAACCATTTCAAAGATTGAAAAAAATTGCCTAATAACAAGATCAAAACGATTGGAACCTAACTCTCTGAAAATAATGCTATACTTTAACAACCGTGTTATTTGTTTCGACGGAATATCTTAAACTATATTAAAGTCAAGTTAATATTTAATTCTAGAACAATAAATATTACATTTGCTATAGGATGTCCTTTTCTTTGACATTCGTAAAATGAGATTATACCTATATCTTCATAAACCAATAAAAAATGCAACAAGTAATTTGGTTGTCCTGATGTTGCTATTAGAATTTTGCTTCAGCATCTACGAACTTATTTTATCAAGTATTGGTACTGCCTTTATGTGGAAATACAGCAGTACCTTAAACAGAATTAACCTAAGAAAAAATCTCAAAACATTTTAAGTTTTCAAGCTTGTCCATTAATTATTGCTGTTGGAGCGATCGTTATGTGGACACATATCTAAAAATCTTCAAAACATTTTTTTATCAGTTCCTTCAACCACAACGACAGGAAATATCACCTTCAAATTTATAGCAAAGTAATAAAACTCTCAAAGTTTACACTAAATACAGTGAAGTAGGCTTGCTGATGTGTCTGAGCAAAAGACCATATCGACTTTTCATTGAACACTTTTCACTCAACCTTCTCTATTATTCTGTTTGTATGCAGAATAAATATTAATAACATTTTTCAATATATCATGTACATCAACTGACGTTTTTCTCGTGTAAAAGTATTCGGAAAACCTTTTGATAATCGTTCAAAGTGAGCCCGATGAATCAAAGATGCAAAGGAAGGTAGTTGCACTGTGTGGTGATGCATTTTTTGAAAATTAAAACTAGTTTCATTATAATCAAATTCAACATCTTCAAATGTAATTGACATAATTAAACTGAAGTTTGAAATTCATCTACATTAAAACAGAATTTTAAAACATTCAGGGTAACTGCTTTTACAAGTCAGAAATAAAAGACTCCCAAAATTATATCCGTTTGATAGGACTTTTGAATAACCCAGAGCATTTTATAAGAGTTTCACTGTTAGAGCCCATAAAAAATAATCCAAAATTTTAAAAAAAGGCTTCGAATTACTCTACCACCATTGAGTGAAAAGTGCGAAAAAATAAGCTTGGAAGAATGAAATTCCGGTTGACACTGCCTTTTTAAGCTTCCATGATTATTATTGTAGTTAAAGCAAAAACAATAAAGAAAATGTGAAAAACTAGTGGTGAAAACCGGAAATGTCTGGGAAATAAGGAAGAATCATTCTATGCTATTAATAGTTAAGAATAGCTTTATTAATACATCAAACAATGTTTATTTGATAAATTATAAATTCTCAAACTAATTAGATAAAATTCTAAATGTAATATTTTACTTGTTCCGGTTATCAATGACATTAAAAATGACACTGTATTGATCAATGGTATTCCAGTCGCTTGTTCCGTAAAGAAAAGAAATTGGCGCAATAGCAAACACCTTTCATAGTAGATGAGGATTTTACCACTGAATAAACGATGACTGCATATCGATAAACCAAGGATATCAATTGACAGTGTTAGCCAAGTTACTTTTTAGGTAATTTATAACGTTTGACAGCCGACGTAACATGTTGAAACTATTGTTTTTTGGATGATCAATATAATCAAGCAATAAGGAATTTGATTTGCTGATGACTGGAGATCTATGAAGTGCTATTTTTGGAAGACGACATGAGTAGAAACTCACTAACCTTCAACTTTCTTACGAAGACCGAAAAATACATGAAAAAATTAAAATTTAGCATTTTATTAATTAGAAAACACACAATCAATAACCAATTATGTAAATTCAGCACTTCAACAATTAGTTTGCCTGGAGTTCATTCTTTCATATATATCGGATATATTTTTAATTATCTCTTCTCTATCTTAACCAATAGTAGATTACTTATTTATTTGTAAATTTTAAATATCTTTTGATACTCAAACTCTTTACCTTGATAAAACTATATAAATTATTTATTTAATCAAGAAGTTTATACAGAAACAAAAAATAAGCATTTTAGCATTGTATAACAAATTTGAATATTAAGTAAAATATCTTGTTTTAGCAGTACAAAAATTTAAATTATGATATTCATCTAACGATGATTTTACACTACATCAGTGCTGATCAAGAAATCAAAAGCTCTTTGACATATTAAACTGTAAATATCTTTCATAACTTACCAATTTGCAGTAGCCTTAAACTGAAATTTCCTGTTTTGTTGATGATATAATGACATACAAACTTATGGCACAGAAGTAGTGAATTGCGGTCATGGTTTACGTTTGGCCTTGAATAAATACAACAGCTATTCTGAAGTTTTTTGGCGAATTTTGATCTTAAAACTAGAATAATTATAATTTTAATACTTTTCTGCTTGACAAACTGTGTCATTTCACTAGGTGAAAAAAAAAGAGCCTCTCTAATCAGCTATTTTGCTAATCTGCTAAAGATTTTAGTTTCTTTTGAAGTGCTTTTGCATGGATTGCCCACTGGCATCGTAAATTGAGTTTTAAAAAAGTTTGTTTTCCAATTTTCATTTGTAGAAGAAACTAGTACAGATTAAGAAATTTGATAATAACACATTGGCTTCATATATTTTAAGAACAGAAGTCCATTTCTGAAAGCATTGACGTCAGTGACAGTTTTAATTATAAAGTAGGCATCCCAGTATTGAAATAGATTAGCTCCCATTTTAATTTTATTTGTTAAAATCAATTTAGGAACTTTCAATTTTTCTGTCCTAGTCATAAGTACCAAAAGTGTATAACAATGTCAATTTTTTTTGTTAAATACAGCAATTGAATATAGGATTTCAACAATTTAAAACATTATGCTCAAATGGTTTACCCATAAAAGTTGAAAAATGTACTTAATATATTAAATATAAAGAGAGATAGACCAAAGAGGAGATACATGAATGTGAGAGAAGATGATATAAGAAAATAGAAGTACAAAAAGAGACAAAGAAGAAGATATTATGTAAACATCAGTCCACATATTTTAATAGGAGGTTAATCCTGTAGCCACCAACATTATACCTTTTTTATAGTTAGTACATCCTTTCTCTGTAGCTTTTTTTTGCTTAAATTTCTGTTTAAAAATCTATAACATTGATACTATTGTCAAGTACATATCGATTTGATCAGCAAACAAGAAAAATCAAAATTTAGGTTTATGTTTAAATTCTGCATTAGTATTTTTTGTAAAAGTATTTCTCATTTACTTGAGAAACATATGTAGTAAATGAATAAGGAATCAATTGTCATAAAATATTCTTTAAAAGACTAAAGTTACTTTTAAAAAGTATATCAATAATATTTAGGAATGATCACCATTTCTTGAAAATAATGAACTTTATGGACTCAGAGGAAACCATAGATGTAAGAGCTTTATTATTTCTTGAGTCGTAACCTTTTTTAAGCTACATTTCGAGTTCCGATCTAAGGATCATCATCTTGCTTGCACTTTCACTCAAGTGATAACACTGACTACGTCAGAAACACCAAAAATATATTTTTTTCGTCTATGTTGTATTTTTTTTTTCATTTTCATAAGATTATAGATTCAATTTGAAATCTCTTTGATGTTCTTTAATAAATATATGTCTACAATAAGAGGTTAACGTAAGTGGTCAATGTTTATTACGATCTTACAAGTAAATTAAATCCATATTTAAAAAGCGTTATAAGATAGAATTTTGGGTAAATACTATGTCTGTTTGATCCACTGTGTAAAATTTTATGCTGGAATTGCTCTTTCCTGAATTTTTGATTATATTTTTTCTAGTAAAATGTTTTCTACAGTTCTTCAGATGTTTCAGCATAATCATAATAATACAATAATTAATTTCCTTGAATATGAAGCTTAAAGTTTAGAAGTTAAAAATGTTTTGAACTTTGCAGGCGACAGATAGAAAATGCTTTCTGCAAAGCAAATATGTTTATTCAAATTAAAAAATCAGATAAACTTTCTCAACTTGACCTTACACAAAACAATTTTAATTGAGTTACTGGCACCAGTTTGCAGATGATACCGATGTTCTTTCTGGGCACAGGTGCAAGAATCAGATATCATTAAAGGTACTTACTGCTTGGTGTACATGAAGTCGTACAGCTTTGTGTGATGACTAATGCTTAGCAATTGGCATTAGTGAATTTGGTTTGTTGTCTATAGAAATTTTTAACAAAAGTACATATTAATAACACACTACATTACTTTATTGACTGTCATTAACACTTGTTTAAATCTAAATTGTTATTTTCATTTTGAACTGAATCACATTGGCCATGTAAATATTCCACTTCAAAAGACTTATGACTGCATCAGATAAATTTAAACACTTTCAACCTACTTCTAAAATAAACTAATAATCTTTGAAATATATTTGGTACTTAAAATATCTTTTTCTTTAAACAGCTTGCATGGGATAAGCTCATTTTAGATTTTATTCACCAAATTAATGTTCGGTGTTCTATGGGTTATGCCACTTGCAGATTTTCTTTGCTGAGTGAAAATGCATTTTGTTTATATGTTAGGTATTAATGCTATTTCTACTTTAAGTTCATTGTCAAACAACATTTGCTTGAAGAAATATCTATTCCAGAATATTCAGATATTTATAATTTTTTGAACTAACAAAGATCAGAAAATTATTCAATATGACAGTTATAAAGACAGGAGAACAATTGGAATAAAATTTATCAGCGAAAAAGAAAACAACACTCATCAATACACCGGCATGAACACGTTTGATGGGTGAGTCTTTAACTAGAAATTATTTCGAGGCCATTTTTACATTTCGCATGAGCTGAAAATGAACTTTCTCGAAATATCTCTTGTTATAGTTTCCGTTTTCTTAACAGTACTTTGCCGACTTGGAAAAACCTTTTATTTTGCAGAAACATAAATAACAGTCATCTAGTAAGAGCCTTCTAATTATTTAAATTTTGACCGTTGACTTGAAGTTTTACCGGAAAAAAAGTTTTTTTATGAATGCTCCATTCTATCATCACTTGTAGATAATATTACCAACTGGCGATAAATGTTTTTGACAACAAAAAATATTTTCAAATTGCTATTTTACCAAGAAATATTAGGCAGTTGATTTACAAGTGATGTATAAGCAAACAACCTTAACCTTAAAAAAGCTCTGAGATTAGCAAAATTATAAACATCTGACGCATAAACAAGAAGATCATCCAAGTTTAGATGCTTTGGAATGGGGAACCAAAGAGGTGAAAATATGCAAAAATATGGGGCAAGAGATAAATCCAATGACTTACTCTCTAATGCTATTTTCTTTTCTTTTCCAGCAACGATCATGAAGGTAAAACTATTCTATGGATCAAAACCAATTTGACATCATTTCCTGTATAAAAAGCTATTAAAAATGTTGCATGTAATAGTGCACAACGTTGATATTCTCATATTTTGACCCCATGTGGTGGTGTCGATAATGATATTGAGCAAAATGATGATGCCTTTATGGACCAGCAACATATTCCTGATGAAATTTAAAGAGAGCTGGAGTAATTCAGTATGATGCAAATTACTTCAAAAGTGTTGAAGGATTTTATGAAGGTTTTGTAGACGACATTTCAGGTCCAAGTAAGGTTACAAAAAGAAGCAAAAAGTCCAAAAAAACAGTAACCTCTGGAAAATGTCCCACTTAAAGTCTGGCCTAGCTATTGAAGACCAGGATAAGAATGTCAGTCCTATTTGAGAAAAATCCAAAGCTAGTAACTTTGTTTGAGTGGGATATTTGTCAGATGCTGTTTTATGATATGATAGCCATATATCTGAGTCAAACTAATTTTTATGCACATTACAACAGCAACAAAATATAGTTCAATGTTAGAAAAGAGAAGATGACTAAATTTGTGGAATTGCTTATATTGTCTGCCTATAATATGTGCAAGTGTGAAAATGACTATCGTAAAAACGAAGGATACCATGACCCAAAGTAAATTATAAAATCTTTTTTAATCTATCTATTTTATAATCATTAAAACCTTGCTTCCATGTGACTAACGGTGTTGACCTTGAAACATCACGGCTGGGAAAGATCAAACCTCTCTGAAACATTCTGAAACAGAAATTTTAAGTGTTTGGTGTTTTTTATGAGGCTTTGACAACTGATGAAAGCACGATACCATACTTTAGAAGACACACTTGCAAACAATTCTTTCGAGAGTAGCCTATTAGATTTGGACACAAGTTCTGTGTAATGTCAAGTGGTATCGGCATGCCCTACTATGTTTCTTTGTACAAGGGCGCTGATAAAGGAAATAAAATGGATGTTTCTATGGGTGGGCATGATGCCCGCGTCGTAAACGTAGCTTCTGCTCCATGTGAAGTGCCAAATAGGCATCATTTATTTTCCGATCATATTTTTTTTCCAGCTTATGGTGGAGCGAAAAGAGAGAGGCTTTCAAGCAACTGGGAATGTACGAAAAAATCGACACTCATGACATTAAAAAGCAACAATGGAGCACATTTGACTTCTACTCAGATGACTCAATTGAAGTAGTATGATGGAAGACAATGCTATTGTGACATTGTGAAGCAATGCTGTTGGAACCATATTGTTAGGAGAAGCAAAAAAAGTTGGAAAAAGGCGTAATTACGGATCAGTATTCCTCACCCTGCTTTTATAAACGTTTACACAAAAATTGGTGGCCTAGATTTGGCTGATCATTCTTTTTTTTATTACGGCTTAAGAATTCAAGGCAACAAATGGTGCTGGAACCTAATTATTCAATACATTTTATACATGCCTGAGATAACAAGGTCATACATACTGTTTGAATTTATTTTTAAAGGCAAAGGGACCCGAACAATAATGGATGCCCCTAGCGAAAGAATCATAGCCCTTGAAATAAATGCATCAGGTATGATAGCCAAACTCCTAAACCGATTCAGATTGTTTACGAGGAAGGATTTTATTATGTGCATGCTTGATACTAATTTTGTGGATTTGATGCTAGAGCTTTTGAGTGCTCTTTACAAGAAGGGATAGATTTTTATCATAATGTCATCATAGGAGGAGGTATTGTCGATTATTCAAATAAACAAGAATCATTATCATTGTCTTTTAAAAGCTGGATACAGAAAGAGAAAGAGAGAGAGAAAGAGAGAGAGAGAGAGAGAGACAGAGAGACAGAGACAGACAGAGAGAGAGACAGACAGACAGACAGACAGAGAGAGAAATCTAACTGATACTGTGCCAAATTTCGGATAATCCAAGCAAAATCATATTTCCTGCAAAAATTGGCATGATGTCTTCAAATAATTCTCCTCCAAATAATTCCAATTTCCCGTTTATTCAAGTATTTCTTACATTTCAACACCCCGCTTTTCCCGATCCCCCTTCTATCAAGCATCTGAGAGTAGTTCCTGACTTTATGGCTTCACTTCTTCCTTTAAATTTGCTGCTTCTTTTATTTACTTGAAAACTGTTTTATTTGGCCTTTTCTTTTTTTCATGTGGATTTTCTGTTTTGTTTTTTCATTCTCTTCAATTTATTCTCTGTTTTAGATTTCACAATTCTGTCTGTTGTAGTTGAGATTGTGTGCAGTCAGTCATCGGGAAAGCGGTTGGATGTCACAATACATGCGTAGCTCACATATTAATTCCCTTGATGATATTTTCCCAATTTATCTTATAATCTAGAGCCGTTTTCTTCTTGTTGCTAAATTTACTAAATGAAACAGAAATAAATAAAGAAACAGACTTCTTGATAGGACAAAGATGCATAAAAAGTGAAAAAGACTTCTACTTCTAGGTGCTGACAAGAATGAGATGACACCAGCTAACAGATATTTAGAAAATGTAAAATATAAGACAAACAGAAAATTTAATAGGAACAGTATGCGGCATGGAAGGTTTATATAGTGTGTTAAATAAAAATGAAGGTCAGAATGTGATACATAGAATTGCAAATTCAGAGGGGAAAGTTCAAAGTATGTAGGAGAAACGTACTTAATAATGGGTAGTCAAGGCAAGTATAGGCCTTTGTTATGATTTTTTTGGCTGTAAAGGAAAAAAAAAATTCAGTCTTAATAAAAGAAAAGTTTTTAAAAACTGCAGGCTCGCCTACGATAATCTATAAGAACACCTTGCTTGCAACAAACTTAAGTGTGGTTATTTATGAGTTAAAGTGTCAGTGTCAGAGCCATTTTTGTATGCAAAATATTCTTGAAATTTATTAATAGAATAAAACAATATGTGCTTAATATTACATACAAAAAAAATTTCTAAGTTTATCAGATTCACTCAAAAAGACATTAATTGGGCATTTTTAATTGTGGTTTGACTACAGTGCAAAATTTATTGCTGAAGTGTGAATGGCGATGGAGGCTTTGTGATAAAAACGTTTAGAGTTTTAAAGGGAATTTATTTTCAACTTCCATCACCATCTCTATGTAGAAAAAAAAGAAGTTTCTTTTATGGTCTTCACTTGTTTTAGACAACCAGTCACAAACAGTGCCAGGCTGCTTTCTCTGTTTCCCTCATCTCAAAATGTTGGGGATTGCCTTGATCCGCTCTTTATTTTTCCCATTGATAATATCCCACTATACATATGCTTTATCATCCTGATATACTGGTCTATCAAAAACTGTACTATAAATTATATATATATACCTGTATGTGCAAGACAAATTAATTATTCCCTTTCTTCTTTGGGAATATGAAATCTGCATTTTGTTTCTTACCTTCCACTAATTCTCGATTTTCAATTTATGCAGAATTTTCCCTTACTATCTGTTTGCTTCTTTTCATGATATTATGAAATAATTTCTACCTGTCCAGTATTTAATGAGAACAGTAATTTTTAATTGTACCCAATCTGTTCCAAGTTCATATTAATGCAGAAGATTATTATTAGTAACACTGTCTCATTTAATTCCTCCTTCTTTCTTTAGAAAACCCGATTTTTGACAAGACAATAAGAGCTATTTTGCTTTAATATCTCTCTGTTGTGCTTCACATCACGTATTGTGATTCTGCACTTCTCATAGTTATGGTAATATCATAAATGTGAGAATAAAGACTGAAAAAGGCAGGACATATTTCCCGCCATGTGGATTCTTTCCACAACCGATGCTTTAATATATAGCTCGTAAAAATAATTATTACTAACCTGTAAATTGGTCATTCGCAAGATTTTTGTGCTTCCAGGCTTTAACTATGTCTGTTAAAATGGAACTAACCTTTCAGGGTTTTTTCACATCCGATAACTCAAGCCGCAAGGAAAATATAAATATAATTGAAGTTAATAAATGACCAACCAAAGTAGAACATAGCTAAAAATTACATTTTAATGTTCAAGGTAGTTTTATGGCGCAAACAATTGAAGTATGTATTCACTGTAATTTGAAATGAAGTTATAATCTTTCTATTTGTAAGCACAGCAGATCTTATAGTGATATACTAGGGTGTAGCTTAGTTTATCAGATGTATGGAAATATAAACCATATCTCTGATCCATATCACTCTTTGGTAATCAATTTAACATAGATGTTGGCAGTCTAAGTAAGGGGATTGAAAGCAATTTACTAACCAATACGAAGGATGCAGCTGCCTTGTAGCAAGATGATTTTAAGTGACTAAAGTGAAAAATGGTTAGATTGAACGAGAAGAATGACAAAGATAAAAAAATCCACTTGAGAAGTTGTCAAGTATAATATATTTAAACATTTACAATTTTTCTCTCTTCTCTGTCTGTCTCATCGAATATAAACTTTATGTAAACATATAAATACATATTTATTTATATTTAGATGGTGGAGAGTAGCGTTAGTTCACCAAATTTCAAAAAGTTTCTAATATTTGAAAATGGTAATTTGTTGTTGAACCCATTATAAGCTATCTAGATACATCTAAAAAATTACAACTATTTATATATAATATATATATATATATATATATATATATATATATAACTATTTCAAGAGCCTCGACAAACTATTTCACAAGTTAGAACATATTAACTTATGACGTACACACAAAAGAAATGCATTATAATTTTATCATACAAATGGTTGAATGCCCAATACTATAAGCTACATATGGCAATGTATTATCAGGGGTGGCGAAACGTAACTATTTTCAGTTTATCAACATTATTTTCTATGAGACAAGAATTTTGAAAAATAGATACCAAAAGCCGATTCAGAATTTCTGTGTAGCATTAGAATGTATTACTTAACTGAGACTTAATTGTCACTTATTCTTTTTGTAATTATAACAGTAGTACAACAGTAGGTCCTGTGTTCCCCAAAGACAGCTTTAGATATTCACCCCGTATGACTATTGCTGTAGTTTTATATTTTTTTTAATATTTGGCTTAGTAATTATTCTGGATTGAAAGGCGACGAATAGATAAAAAATGCAATTTTCTGTAAAAATCACATTGCTTTCTCACTTGTCTTATGCTCTGTATGATTTAAAATAATGTGTTCTTTAGGCTGTGGAATACTGAGCATTACAAGATTACTACAGTGCACTTTCTAAATACCTTTCAAGTTAAGTTCCTATCTCTGGAAATTTCAAGATAGTGCTGCAGCATTGTTCTTCCTCGCATATTACAGAAGAATGTACCCCCTCCCTAAACCCAGCTCTTGGTGGAAATCATCAGCTTCTTTGGTTCCTAGTCATCAATAATGATTCTCCAGTACTGATGCTATTCGCAATCTGTTTCTGACGTTTAATCAACTGTCGTGCAGTCTTCGTTTTTTATTTGAAGAAAACGTTCTTCTCTTCATTCTCTGCTTTCTATAATACGTCTAGCAGTTAAGGAGTGTCAGTAAAGGCTCTTTTTTACCCAGGATTTCTTACTCATTTCCTCCCGTCATATACAAAAGTTCAGTTGATATTGTTTGATACAATACATGAGGTTGAAATATCAAAAGAGTTATGAATTCCCAAGGACCCTAAATACATAAGTTTACAAAAATCTGTTTTAAACTTACCTCGAAAGTGCTAAACCATTAACTCCCATCGTAAAAATGGAATAGTTGTTCTTTTCACTGCCAAAACAGAACTTTTAATCAATAACAGTTTTCTACTTTATTTTATAGCCTTATAAATTCCATGAGTTTATTTTAATTTATATTCATTTATTTTGCTTTCTTGTTATTTTTTGAACAAGCCTAAAAACATAGGGCTATTTTTTGAGGGATTTGTTAAAACATGTTTTAACTAACCCCATTTAAGAATACCTTCAAACCTCATAAAAAATACAACAACATTGGGAAACATACTTAAGGACGATTGACTGCAATCATCTGTTACCTGCCAAAGCAACTTAAAGAAGTAAAGACAACAACACTACTGAAACATAAATAGGATTCACAAAAAACGAATTCAAAATCAGGTACAAAAATCACATCGCATTTTTTCTACACACAAAATACAGAAACTCAACGGAACTCAGTAAATACATAACAAGACGGAAATATCGACCATACAACATCTAAGTGGATTCTTTCAACAAGCCGACCCTACAATATTGAAAACAGAAAAAGCAACCTCAGCCTCAAAGAAACAAATTTCATTATTTGCCACCCTCAATTAGGAAACTTAATCTATCTATTAATCTATGAATCTATCAATCCATCAATCTATCTATCCTATCCATCTATCAATCTATTCTATCCATCTATCTATCTTTTTATCTATCTATCTGTCTATCTATCAATATATATACCTATATATATATATATATATATATATAGGTATACATAGAATTAACCGAAAGGCCATGGAAACACAAATACTCTCAACAAAAATTATCATTCACCCACAGTAAGTACAAACACAACACAACACTATCCAGTTTCGTATGGGAAGCAAAGGAAAAGACCGGAAATATCTTGGTCTATCCTAAAATCAGCCCCCCATTACAACAACAGCACAAAAAGATGCCTCCTTTGCCTCACTGAGAAAATGTCCATTATAACATACACCATCAAGAAAGAACTTCTCAACAAAAGATCAGAATTTATTTCAAAATGCCGAGACGAAAACAAATTCCTCCTCAGCAACTTCATAACTAATGACTATACGCATGGGACCTCCTTTCCTGATCAAACAGCCGAACACAAATTTACAAATTCAAATTTACCCAATTTGAAAGAAAATCACTCTTTAGTAATTTTAAACCGTATCCACAAAGGACTTCCTTTCTTTCTTCTTTTCTCAGAATATTAACGCATTGTAATACTTTTCCACCTGTAATTTTTATTTTTGATGAGCCGCCTACTTTATTTGTTTATAAAAGCTTGTACAGTATCAGTAGCATTATTGCCTGATGATCGAAATATCGTGAAACTATTAGTTGCAATCACAGTTCTTATTTTTCGTGTTTTACCTTATATATATATATATATATATATATATATATATATATATATATATATATATATATATATATATAATCAGTAATTGCTATCCCATTCCGTTTAGTCGTGCGTCCCTTCACAATCCATTGCATAAATTTATGCACCTGTTTGATTTCTACGCCATATATTCCCTGCTTACACTTTGGTCCCTTTCACATACTTATAAAAGCAAATGTTGTCTTTATATTTTAAGGCTAGTCCTGTCATCTTGATTTGACAAAGTACATTAATCAGGGTTCATATTGTTTTGCCTCTAAACCTACCACCAAGAGAGTTTTATCTGCATAGTGTCTGCAATTTATATTATGTCAGTCAATAAAAGTTGTAATAAATCCTTTTTTAATTGAACATAATATCGATGTATAAGTTAAACCTATTGTGGATAAACTCTTGATATTTCCCTTATTGGTCGATGATAAAAAATTTGCAGTTCTTATCTCACGTCTGAATTTCCTAGTTGCAACAGAAGAAATTCTCCATACCTTTTCATATATTATTTATAAAATATATTTAAAGAAGTTTTTTTTTCGCCGAGATAACACTGACCAACAGCACTTTTGTTACCAGATAGTTTAATATAAATTCCGGTACAGTTTGGGGCGCTGAACACGAATCTGGTCTTGGTTTTTTTCTAGCAGGTCCATTTTTTTTAAATTTAATTAAAAAACTTTTAAAATACGCTTTTAAATTGCTGATCAACTAGGTTGATGTTGTATAAAAACATACATATAAAGGGATTCCAGGATCTCTGAATTGTTAATCAAGCATTCTGTGTTGCACTGTTATTAAAACAGAGGGATTTTAGTGCAAAGGGTGTCAATAATACTTCACTACGCTGTGCGAAGCATATTTTATTCTCTACAAAATGCCCCCTCGAAGAGGATGCAAAAACAATCCTGATAGCTTTTGATACATTTGTGGAAAATTCATTTTTAAATCACAACGCAAGTCGCTAAGTCAAGCTGTATGCAGTGTTCATAGTTACTATTTTGAGTGTGCAGTTGGTGATCAGGATAAAGAGTGGGCACCTCACAGCTGTTGTGCATCTTGTTATGTTACATTACTTGCTTGGAAACGAGGTGAGGATAGAAAAATGTCATTCGCTGTGCCTGCTGTCTGGCGGGAACCAGCTGATCATGTGTCTGATTGCTACTTTTGTTTAAAGAAAGTTCAAGGCTACTCCCGAAAATCAAAGCTTACTGTACAGTATCCAAATGTTACATCTGTACACCTGCCAGTACTACACGGTGTCGAGCTTCCAGTTACATCATCTACAAAAGAACGGATTGACTCATCTACTGGCAGCAACGAGCCTTCAACAAGTTGCAGTGATGGATCCAGTCCATACAAACCATCAACAGCTGAGCCGCATCTTGTCACTCAAGCCGAGCTCAACGATTTAGCCAGGGATCTGGCGCTCTCCAAACAGCGTGCTGAAGTACTAGCCTCATGTTTGAGGGAGTGCGATCTTCTTGGTCCAGATGCCCTGATGTCTTCATTTCGAAGTAGGAATACACCATTCTCCAGTTTCTTTACAAAGACTGGTTTACTCTATTACTGTATTGATGTTCAGGGATTGTTTCGTACCCTTGAACTGCATCACGATCCTACAGAATGGAGGCTATTCATAGATGCATCTGTAGTAAGTCTTAAAGCCGTCCTCCTGCATAATGGTAATGAGCACCCGCCAATTCCAGTTGCACATGCAGTTGGAATGAAAGAAACATACCAAGCTATGGAGGAGGTTTTAAGCGCTATCACGTATGAAGAATACCGGTGGAAGATATTTGGTGATCTTAAAGTTGTTAGCTTACTCTTAGGATTACAAGGGGGTTACACAAAACACTCTTGTTTTTTGTGTCCTTGGGACATCAGAGCAGATAAAAAGCACTATAGACAGAAGGTATGGCCGAGACGATTAAGCTTCATACCAGGTGAGCACAATGTACAACACCCTCCTCTGGTTGACCAACAAAATATACTTTTACCCCCACTGCACATAAAGTTCGGCCTGATGAAACAGTTTGTCCGGGCAATGGATAAAAGCGGAGAAGCCTTCACATTCTTGCAGCAAAAATTCCCCCGCATTAGCGATGCAAAACTCAAAGCTGGCAGATTTGTTGGACCTCAAATCCGACAGCTGCTTTTGGATGATGAGTTCAAAACTATTCTCAGGGGCAAAGAACTACAGGCCTGGACTGTTATTGAGTCTGTTGTGAAGAACGTCCTTGGAAACAAGCGTGCAAGTAACTACCAGGAAGTAAATTCCAATCTGTTGCACAGTTTCAAAGAAATGGGCTGCAGAATGTCAGTGAAAGTCCACTATCTTCACTCCCATCTGGACTTCTTTCCAGATAATCTCGGAGCTGTAAGTGACGACCATGGTGAACACTTTCATCAAATTATCTCTACGTTTGAGCACCGCTATCAAGGCCGGTGGGACGAGTCCATGCTTGGAGATTACTGCTGGTTTTTAAAACGAGACACAACTGCTGTACACAACAGAGCAACTCGAAGATTTTTTGAATTGTGAACTTTTTATTCTGACTCCAACTTTGTATTGTTTGGACAACAATTTGAAGTATGAACTCAGTTTCAAGCATTACTTAAATTTCCGTTTACGTTGTATTGCTTTTTCTTTTGAACTATATCGAAATTGTGATTTTAAGTATCCAATATTACCATTCAGGGTGAAGAGCTTAGTGTGATGAAGACTACTTCTCTTGACTATTGCTTCAAAGAGTATAATATTTTTGTAATATTTATTGCTCCCAATGCAATATCCTATTTTCAAAAGTCTTATTTATATGCAGATAGCTCAATAAAAGTGGCATTTGATTGATAGGCTTTTGGCATTTCATGAATCAACTTTTGTATTTTTGAAAAAAAGTTCTCTCCAAGGAAATATATGACTTTCATATGAATTTTCTATAAGAAAACCCCCATGTGCTAGAGAAAAACGGATTTCAGATTTGGAATCAGTGAGTGGAACTTGGTTAGAAATGTTCCCTTTAATGCCGGTAATAGAGAAAAAATATTTTTTTGTCATGCAATGTAATCTTTCACTGACATCAGATACTTTTTTGGGGTCAAAATTTCAAGCTTTAGGAAAATGACATTGTATTGTTTCCTAACGAAAATGCTCCAGTTTTTTTCCACTCTCTAAGACACCGCTTAGTAAAACCTCAAAAATGCCTCCATGTCACCTTTAAAGTTATGTGGAAGCCAAGAGTACTTAACGCCCAGTCTACTGTAATTCACCTCGTCTCAAATAATATATGTCTCCCCAAAAAGAAGGGGAATTTTATTGAAAATAGGAATAAACAAAGGCATGCGACCTTATCACAAATGGTTAGGTTATAACACTGAAATAAAGGGTATTACATAATATTATATATATATATATACGCAATCTGCAGACATTACTGTTTCGCCCTTTGTGGGCTCATCAGTGCAGCACAGAGCTTCTGAGACATAACTCTCTGGCCATGTTTCCGGAGCAAACACAGTTCAAAGTGTTATTGTGGGATCCTGTCAGGGTGCTCTTTTGGCACCTGCTCTAGCTGAAGCAGAAGTACACAGAAGTTTCTAATGAAGCCTATTTTTTTTCTTCCAGGCTACAGTTGATTCAATCAGAATTGTGGTGTGGAGATGATAACTCCCATCCACCGGGTCCACAGGTTGCGGATAGTGGAACGACCTTCAGATATGGAGGTTAGCTGCGAATATATTGAATAAGCAGTCCCGGACAAAATCACGGGTTGCCCTTCAGCAAGGCATAGCACCCGGCAGCTGCCCCGCCAGGGATAAAGGTGAAGACAATGGAAGCAGGTTGTCGGATAGTGTTGATAGCAGCTGGACAACATACCTTTCTTCTGGTATCAACATTCCACGTCAAGCAGATGAGCTAATGAAACTGCCAATGGTTGAGGTGACTCAGTTTAAAATTAAACTACTGCGATTGTATGTAGACCTAGCCCCCACAAACAATTAATTCCCGGGCTATCGAAAGACTTATCATGATTCTAAACCAATCCAATATCCCATACCGCATCGGTCGTCGCGCGGGTCACCAAGGACCGCGACCTGGAGTACCGGTCCTGGCTCCAGTCGAAAAATATGCTACGGGTCCAAAAACAAAAACGAAATTCCTGAGATGCAAACAATCAATCAAACTCTCCACATTCAATGTACGCACCCTCTCATCAGTTAGTCAGACCTCTGAACTAATCGCTGCCGCAATCAATCAAAATATAGACGTTATCTGCATTCAAGAACATCGAATCTTTCACGAGGACTCTTCCATCATGTACCATGATTTCGATCGGAAATGGACCTTGATTACATCATCGGCAACAAAAAATTCTGTCAACAGTACAATAGGCGGTGTTGGAATCCTTGTAAGCACACGAGCTCTTCAATCACTTAACAACATTGAAAAGATCTCATCACGTATCATCATTGCTAGCTTCATTGGTAACCCATGCATGACAATAGTCTCCTGTTACAGCCCAACAAACATCACAGATGAACAAGAAGTGAACGATTTCTACGATGAACTTTCCCAGTGTGTTCGGTCGGTTCCCAAGCACAACGTCCTTATCATTGGTGGTGACTTGAATGCTCATCTGGGTAGAGACAAATCTCAACACAAATACTCTTTCCATGAAACAACAAACCGCAATGGCGAACTCCTCCATACGTTCTTGTTGGAGAACAAACTGATCTGCCTCAACACANGCTTTAGGAAAATGACATTGTATTGTTTCCTAACGAAAATGCTCCAGTTTTTTTCCACTCTCTAAGACACCGCTTAGTAAAACCTCAAAAATGCCTCCGTGTCACCTTTAAAGTTATGTGGAAGCCAAGAGTACTTAACGCCCAGTCTACTGTAATTCACCTCGTCTCAAATAATATATGTCTCCCCAAAAAGAAGGGGAATTTTATTGAAAATAGGAATAAACAAAGGCATGCGACCTTATCACAAATGGTTAGGTTATAACACTGAAATAAAGGGTATTACATAATATTATATATATATATAAATATATATATATATATATATATATATATATATATACGCAATCTGCAGACATTACTGTTTCGCCCTTTGTGGGCTCATCAGTGCAGCACAGAGCTTCTGAGACATAACTCTCTGGCCATGTTTCCGGAGCAAACACAGTTCAAAGTGTTATTGTGGGATCCTGTCAGGGTGCTCAAACTACGCATGCGCAGTGAGCATTGCATTACGCTAACAACAGGTTCCCATCTCAGATAGAGTGCTCAACCAAACTTTCGGAAGGGAGCGTTATACTCAATCTGCATATAATAATATATATATATATATATTTATAGAAATAAAATTTATACAAATAAGTTTAAGCGTGGTTTTGACGAATTTTATAGTATATATAAGTTTTTAACATAAGATTCGCAAACCCTTTCTATTTAAATGTAAAAACCACACAATGTTTACTTCTTACTGTTCCTTCGGTAGAAAGACAGGAAGTATTTTTACAGTTTTGTCTTCCCATTTTTGAAGTTGTTTTTCTTTTGAACGACTCCCTTCATTTTATTTTTGGCACAGCAGACGAAATTCTTAGGGAAGAGTTGGTGCCTACCTACTGCCAACAGCATTCACCAAATCATCACGCTCAGCCATATCACCAACTATTTCCTCTACTTTCAATGCAGCTTTTCTATGAGGAAATGCATCAAGCTTTTAGATCGATTTTAGTGACGGCGAACCAGAAATGACTGTATCTCGTAAACGAGAGTAAAGAGAGTTAACAATTTTACCCAATGAAGCCACAGTGACAAGAGCCTTTAAGATGAGTTTAACTGTTGCGACCTTCTTTCAGAAAGAGTCTGAAAGGAGGTCGCAACAGTGGACATATTTAAAAGCTGATTCTTAACCTTCTAAAGGTATTAAAACAACAAAGTGTTTTATCCCTAACAACTTACACACTGGGGTATAGTGAAAATGTAAGGCGGCATATTGTGCTTACAAGAACGTTTTTGCAACACCATTATGGTTCATATTCCTAGATTTTAAAGAGACAGTGTTTTCCTGACATAAAACTATGCAACTTTTACATCTTTTGTTTTGATTTTCATCATCCGTTTCATAGAAATGTCATACATGTGTTAGAGTTAAGGAGATTCTTGTCTCTGGTGCATGTAGTCTATTGCTTTTGTTGGTAATGATAATCAGCTGGTGTCATTTCATGGAAAATCATCACTCATCACTACGAGCATCACAAAGGCCAAAATCACACAGGAAGTGCAAAGATATCACATGATTTACTGTATCAATGTAATAAAAACAAACACTGTAGTAAGAATAGTACTAGAGTATTTTTTTCCTCTTTTTTATAGCAGCAAAGTTTACTTTTGTTTAATATTTTGTACTCCAGGAAGATAAAGAGTAGGAAGCAGCTTGTTCTCCCTCAGTAAACATTTAAAACACTGACTAGAAATTTTAATAGAGGACAGTAAAATTTACAATATAACTTCAATGATTACAGACTCGAAACTCTGCTAAACTGTAAATTCATCAGACTTCTGACATATAGAAAACTGTAAATTCATTAGACTTGATTTTTCAGAGCCAAAGCTATGTGGAAATCGTTTTTAAACATCATTATTAATGGCAGAATGGTTACTTTGTAATGGTCTTTACCAATTTGTATGATATATGAAATATGATTTTGACACTGATGATTTTGAAAAGATCAATAATGAAGACCAGTACAGAGACCAAAATCATTCAGAAGGTACAGAGATTTCACACAAGCAAAAAAATGTGCAAATTCAAATTTTAAAGTCGTGAAGGCTATAAAAATTAATTGGCCCAAAGTTTGGACCTCCAAACACTGGTGCAAATTCCTTGCGGAATTCCACTGATTGTTTATTAAGAACAAGTTGAGTGCCAAATTAAATGTTTATTTGTATTTCAAGAATAAAATATAGCTATAGCTGTTTCCATTTATATTGTTAAGAGTTCCTTGTCTTCAGGTGTGTACAATTTGTATATTGTTCAAAACAAGTATTGTGATAATCAAGTTTGTGTTATAAGACATAGCTCAAACAATACCAATGCCAGCTAAACGAGAAAACTATTTGAAGACCTTCTTTTCACATATAAAATGTAATTAGATCTATATATCTCTCAATATAAAGAACTTTGTATAATGCTTTGTAGTCAGATATCATTGTTTTTTAATGTTTTCTAATCTGCCATAGAAAGGCAATCTTTAAAAGAGTTTAGGACAAAGCCTACATTTTATTCCCTTGTTTAGAATAACAATCCTGAGCTCAGTTAGAGGAAGTACATGCTGGTTTCCAATGAGCAATGATTTATTGAGGACATCACATGCAGATGCGTGGAAGCCAACCACCACAACAGAAAAACAAACAAACTATAACTGAAATAAAATAGTAACATCCAAAGATGTACCCTAAACCTATTAACTTCCTTTGATGTGGTTTATATGTCATTTTTGTTAACGTTATTAACACAGGTATTAAACAACATAATAAAATTTCTTAGGCAATTTCAGGATGTTCAGAGTGTAAAAATGCTGCTTCCTTGGTGAAAAAAGTAGTTTACTTCCAGTTGGAAAGGGGTAGATTACAAAGACACCTCTTCAGCCTAGAGTGGAGTTTAACTGTTTTCTCTCAGAACAAGAGCAGTATACTTGTTGAATTCAAGGGACGTGCAGCTGCAGTAAATAATTTTGTGGCAAGAAGTAAGGATCGTTTTAAGAGGTTTATTGACAACTTCTATTAGCATCTAATTTTTTATTGAGAAGACTTGGTTGAGCTTCATAAATGTAATGATGTTGATGAAAGTATTGTTTAATATTTTCGCCATAGTGCCACTCACATTACAAAAAATATATTTAAAAAATTGAAATTTTAATAAAAAAAACCTAAAAAATTTCAGAGCTTATTGACAGTCAATACCAGGAAAAAAAACCCTGATATTTTTCTTAATACTATAATAATTTGCGAGGATAATGATCCTAAGCTTACATTTTTAAGGCTAGTTGAATTGATGGCTCAGAAAGCTATGTTTTAAAGTACTTTTTTTGCAGACTTAAGGTAACTTTTTACTGAAATTTGCTTACAAAAAACTGAATTTTTGTTATGTATGTGTGAATGTGTGTATATGTTGCGGTCTCTTTTTTATTTTCAAAATAGTTAAAATGTATATTACAATTAAAATCCAGCCCTTATCAAAATGGCAAAGATTCTAAAAAATAGGATATTACAATCAGGAAGGCAGAAAATAGAATTAAAAAATAACTATTTTCAAATAGGAATATAATGTGATATGGTACGTAGTATATACGGATAGGGCGAGATACGACAAAAGACACTACTACTACTGCAGCTTCAATGCAGCTGCAGTGATAGTGGTACAAAGGTAAGGGCTGATATTTCTAGCGTATAGATTCGAAACATACAGGCTAGAAATATCACTCCATCACAGTATGGTGCATAATTCTATTTTTGGAAATTCATAAAAGTTTTAGCAATTTTTACCGTGCCTAGAATACTTTTTTTCTGGAGTCGAGACACAATGTCTCTACATTACGTTTGAATCTGTGTTTTTTTTGGGTTTTTTTTGGTTTTTTTTAGTTTTAACGTCATTTTCTCCCAGCAATTGGGGCTCAGACGGTGCCCTTCACAGGGACTTTGATTTAGCAGTGAGGAATTTTTTGGCCGGATGCCCTTCATGACCCCAACCAATGGCTTTTTCTTTTCGCAAAGTTCTAAATTCTCCTCGACAGCTCGGGGAATCGAACCCGGAACTCTTGGTTACTGTGCAGTGCACTAACCATTAAGCCACGGCTCCTCATGTGTTTGATTCCAAAATATATCCGCGCTGTATAACATAAGTAGCTTGTTTACGTAGATTTTTTTCTGTAAAATTTAATTCAGGATGAATTTCGTCCCATAATAGTTTCATGGGTTTAATGTATCCTTTGCCTGAAATTTCTCTAGCTTTATTAAGACAGTCAAAAACATCCTGATTCAGCTTATAAGTCCACTGAAATTGTTTGGTATAATTTCTGTTTCTGCGATAACTTATTGATGTAGCCATAGTTGTTGAACGAAAACTTTCATAAATATAAATAAATCAAAGCTATGCTACTCCTTCGATCTCGTATATCCAGTGTTTCTTCTTTAATACGAATCAGAAAACAACAAGATATAACTATAACCACGAGATAAATCCAGAAAATTGTGAATAAACTTAAACAAATCTTCTGCTCTTTAAACACGTCCGTACTCCAAGGCGGTCACTAAGTAAGTGAGTGTATGTATGTATGTATGTATGTATGTAT
>RDPX01000025.1:701809-722332 GCA_003991215.1 Morbakka virulenta
GCTGCGCCATCAGATCTAAAAGTTCATTCTGTATTTCATTGTGCGTGTATTTCATTCTACTTTTATCGAGTTTTGCTTTAATCCCAGGATCTTTTGTCCCAAGCAATAAGAGCAATTGGGTGAAGTTGTCATTCCCTGGATTCCCTTGAATAGCAATGCCTTGTCTTGCCAAATATTGGAGACATCTTATGACATCGATCAAATACTTCCGCTCTAGTTGACGAGAATCCGCGATGCTCTTGTTGGTTAGCTCGGCCACATTCCCACATTGAGGTACCACTGTTTCCAATGCAGCAGCTGCTTTGTGACAGTTTGTCATTTGATGGGTTTCAAAACATTTCGGCGCCTTCTTCCACGAATTGAAACCGATGCTAATGTACGCCTGTTCTTTGTTCCTCTCACTAAGTAAAGCTTGATTTTTGCTTTGTTTCGTACAGTAACTGCAGAAGACACGGTCTGACCTACAACAATAAAAAAGAACATATAATCTTCAAACGTCGAAGAAACCAACGATGTAGAAAGTGAATCGTCATGGCGCTCATTTCATACCCCCTAGACATTTCACGATGATAATATTGACTGGTTTTGGTAACTGTGATGTGTAACTCAATACGAAGCTGCTTTTATAAAATTAATCATAAATGTACCTTGTGTCATAATGTAGCCAAGAGAATTGATCAAACCATTGGTACTGACAGGAGCGACTTCTATCTCCGATTTTTGTCTTTGGAAAGGTGAAACTTTTTGGTGGTCGATATGGGAGCACTGTAGATGCAGCCGATGACGATGGAACTTCTTCAGGTTCAGCCGTGCTTGTCGACGTTGTAGATACACTGGATACATCAGATGATGACTTGTCTTTTTTCTGAGCTACTTTGAAGATATCTGTGATTTTACGATTAGACGCCATGTTAACTCGATACACACAACAACACTATATTTGTTTTTCAAGATTTCGTAAATTTGGATGTGAAATACATCCATGCGCACTATGAGTTCATTTTCAAAACAATCAACTAAAGCAAACAAACTATCTGACACGCGTGTTGCATATTGATGAAGCGCATTAAGCAATTAACACTTTTAACACTTTTGCTTTGCAAAAAAGTGAGGGGGCCATGGCCCCCTCGGCCCCCCCGGTAGCGTGGGCCCTGTTAATATGAATCAGAAAACAACAAGATATAACTATAACCACGAGATAAATCCAGAAAATTGTGAATAAACTTAAACAAATCTTCTGCTCTTTAAACACGTCCGTACTCCAAGGCGGTCACTAAGTAAGTGAGTGTATGTATGTATGTATGTATGTATGTATGTATGTATGTATGTATGTGTGTATGGATGTATGTATGTATGTATGGATGTATGTATGGATGTATGTATGGATGTATGTATGTAGCATGTATTGCTTTTATATGCCAGAGAATTAACAATTTACAATGTTTTAAAGTAGTGAGAAAATATATACATTAAAATTTCATTTACAAATATAAATAATAAATAATGATAATAATAATAATAATAATAATAATAATGTAAATACAAATATGTTTACGAATCAATGCTTTGAAGTCATTGGTGTCGGACAAGTCATAGACAATAAACTCACAGAACTGACTGGAAAATGAAGTAGTCTAGTTAAAAATAATTATGGTATAGTAACTAATAAAATTGGAACTAAAATAGTGAAAGTGAAACTCATTGTGTCACTTCGTAACTGCAATGATAAGTAAAAATCTTAAGATTTTTATTTTTATTCGTTTTGAGACAGAAATGTCTCCCTAGCTAATCATATGACACAAGCACTTGCTATCAGGCGGATATTTTAGACTACCAACCATTCTTGTAAATAAAGTGCTAAGGAAGAGTACAGAACAGCGAATGAATTCAGAAAATCATACTATTAGATGCCAGGTTCATAGGAAGCACAACATTTTACAGTTTGAACCATGTAGTCAATGATATCATCAGTATCTATATTCAAAATATCAGCAGAACAAAACATTGGTGTTTTTTTAGTAACTGCTGCTGACCACTGGTCTAAGAAAACCGCACTGGGATCATTCAAGCCTTTTTATTTCTTTTTCTTCCGAGTTCCTGAACTTCATGCCATACATACATCTTGACCGAGCCAAAGACTGAGTGATATTTGTTAAAATGAGCAGATATGATACTTTCTTCCATACGTTAAGGCAATTTTGGCCTTCTCATAGCAATACTTAAGTTAATAAAAACTTTTTATCTTAGGTATTCTTATTTTTCTATGTCATGCTTCTGCACAGATTCACCTAGTTTACGGTAATCAAAAGCAATATCCCAGCAATTCTAAAATCGTTCATCACCTGCCAATAATGAAAACTTTGAGTAGATTTAAAATAGTTCTCCTCGTTGAGAGACAGACAAGATGCAAAATAATACTTTTGTACCTAATACTTGCTAATATACCATCAAGTAATTTTACACGAGTATAAACGAGAATCTTTTGCTACTAGTGCGTGGGTCTAATTCATCAGTAATGATTCCTTATACAATGCCATAAAATTCCAAGTTGTATTTAAGTCAAAGAAGACTAACTAAAAGGGGTCATCTTCATCTGAATGTCATTTTTAATTCACAACAATACACAGGGGAGTTTTATTAGTATCTTGAGATCCTCAGAGTGTAAAATAATGGTACCTATAGACTTTTGTCTTTAAGGTTTCAGAGTGCATCAAAAGTTTAGTTATGGTCAGGCAAAATTTAGTTATTCGAAGGTGTACCACTAACTTATTTATCAATAAATGAAGATTGCAATCAAAAACGTAGGTTTGTTATAATAAACTCTGGTTAAAAGTATACTTGTAGAATGATCATAACAAAACTGACATTATATTACCACACAACTTACCTTGCTCTTGTAAAAATTCAAACATTCAGATGTTTTACCATAAAACGTTAAAATCTTGATCAAATCACAACGTTGAAAGAATAATGACCCGGTGTCTAAATATATTTTTATCAATCCTTTAACAGAAACAGAAAGAATAGATGTTCATTTTCCAAAGAAAATTAATTTCTTTCCTCTTTCCTTAGCTTGATATTTCCCCAGTTGCTTGACATATAATTCCTCGCAAACAATATTGTCTTCAAAGAAAAGGGATATGCGTAATGAAAATCAATTTTTAATGTTGCATAGGAACAAGGTCACTTTGGGACTAATCTACACTTCCTTTACAGTTAAAAAGAAATATGACAAGAGTCAATAACGGAACTCCGTTCAATCAGACGGTAAAGAAATAAAATTGAAAGATATTATAAATAAAAGTGTTAGACGCAATAAAATTGTTTACTGTTGTGTTGGGGTTATTTTAAGTCATATTCTCAAAGGAAGAATAGTCAAAGGTGTCTTCCAAGCCCTCTTCATAAATGCGAAATCTCCCTCTAATGATGACATGAGACTATACACAGAATCTTAAAAGTTACTTCACAAATAAATACTAAAATGTTCTTTTAAAAAAATTTTCAATAAAGCTTTCCCTTGATAGTAATTTAAGGAGGTTGAATCGAGTAGTAAGTTTGTTTGCTGTTGGTTTCGGTGACCCCTGCAAACTTACCTTTATATAACAGACAGATTTTCTGATGTTCGAATCACATGCACCATAAACTCACAGGTAACAATGCTCCCTCTCCTTTGTAGACAGATAAGGTGAAAATATTCAGTAAGGGGTATTCAAGGAGGCCCTGTTTGATCTGTTTGATATGTTTGATATGGATTTTCGTGGCTGCTGCTCTCTTCATTCTCTTTACAGGACAAGCTACAGAAGTTGAAGAAACGTTTTCAATACACACACACACACACACACACACACACTTTTATACAAAAATATAGTTTATATGAATATCAAGACTCAAATAAGTTGAAATTCAAAAATAATATGGATTATTAATCAGCCTCAACATGCAAAGGAAACAATAGGTTTAAAGTCAGTTTTCAACTCAAAATTGTTTGCAAACAAGAAGCTATTTCTTCAGAGAGATAATCAGTTTTTATTCCCTACAGAAAAACAAAATTGATTCCCATAAAAAATCAAAAAAGAATGTTTTGAATTTATAATGAGGTCAAAAATGAAATATTCTTAAGGATACTGAGGTTCACCGAAATTTATTGTATTCTTATAAGCAATAGTGTGTAGATCACATTGTTTTAGTGTAAAAATGCATGCTTTCCTCTTCGGTCATGAAAAAAAAAGAGGGGAAACCAATTTGGATGATTTATTGTTGCTTTGCAGCAAAGCAAAATGGTTGTTTCCTTACCAGTTAATTAAATTTCCTGCTGGTTGTCTAACGTGAAGGTATGACGCAAATATTTTGATACTGCCACAATTGAAACTAATTTCACACTGCAATATATTGATTTTCAGTCCAATTATCTACCAGTCAATATTTCAAAATATAAACAAACCAGTTAATTCCTCACAGCTAAAAAATAAATTTAAAAATTAATGAATAAATGCCACACTACACAATTAATTTACAAAAAATATAAATAAATACCAGAAAATAATTTACTTCTAACATTTAGACCTGCCTTATATTAAAGCTTTTATTTTGGCTACTCCCCGAATCATAATTATGGAAGTTTATTCATGAAAATATAAATATTTGAAATTTTATTTCAATAACCAAAGATAGAGTAAAGACTGAATAGTTGAGTTCTCTTTTTTTTTGCGAACTGTGTGTTCTGTATGTCTAGAAATATAAANGTTTAAAGTCAGTTTTCAACTCAAAATTGTTTGCAAACAAGAAGCTATTTCTTCAGAGAGATAATCAGTTTTTATTCCCTACAGAAAAACAAAATTGATTCCCATAAAAAATCAAAAAAGAATGTTTTGAATTTATAATGAGGTCAAAAATGAAATATTCTTAAGGATACTGAGGTTCACCGAAATTTATTGTATTCTTATAAGCAATAGTGTGTAGATCACATTGTTTTAGTGTAAAAATGCATGCTTTCCTCTTCGGTCATGTTTACAATGGGTTCATTAGTATGTAAAGAGGGAAAACCAATTTGGATGATTTATTGTTGCTTTGCAGCAAAGCAAAATGGTTGTTTCCTTACCAGTTAATTAAATTTCCTGCTGGTTGTCTAACGTGAAGGTATGACGCAAATATTTTGATACTGCCACAATTGAAACTAATTTCACACTGCAATATATTGATTTTCAGTCCAATTATCTACCAGTCAATATTTCAAAATATAAACAAACCAGTTAATTCCTCACAGCTAAAAAATAAATTTAAAAATTAATGAATAAATGCCACACTACACAATTAATTTACAAAAAATATAAATAAATACCAGAAAATAATTTACTTCTAACATTTAGACCTGCCTTATATTAAAGCTTTTATTTTGGCTACTCCCCGAATCATAATTATGGAAGTTTATTCATGAAAATATAAATATTTGAAATTTTATTTCAATAACCAAAGATAGAGTAAAGACTGAATAGTTGAGTTCTCTTTTTTTTTGCGAACTGTGTGTTCTGTATGTCTAGAAATATAAATTGGCATGAGATTAAGGAAGCTGAAAAAACACCAAAAAAAATCACTATGTCTGTCTGTCTCTCTCTCTCACACACACATCTATATCCTCTCTTATAGCTTCTTTATATTCTCGTATTAATCAATCTAATATTGTACCCATTCTCTTTTTTCTAGTTCCCAATTTTTTTTCTCTAAGAAGTTGATAATATTTTTTATCACTGAAATAGACAGATAATAGTGACAGAGAAACCCAAATGATACAGATCAAGACAAGTTGTAAAGTGCAGAGAAAACTAGAAAAATTACAAAAATGTGTGAAAAGTAAAGGATCTGACCCCCTCCCCCCCTGGTACACTCCTATATAAAAAGTGGTTCTCATCCTTGTTCTTTATATCACTGAGAAAGGGGTTTGTTTTAATCTTACAACCTTGAACTTGTTTAAATGGGGTCTGTTTTTTGCCTACAGTCAGAGAGTTTATAAGAAAAGGTTCTTTTTAGAAAATATGTCTGAAAGAACTTATGTAGCTAATAACCTCACTTGTTCTTGAAATTGGTTAACATTAAAAGTTGAAGAAAGTTTTAAACCAACAAAAATAGTATTCTAAATAGCTATCCATCCTCTGCTTCGTTTCATCTATAATCGCCAAGGTAAGTGATTTAATAAACACCTTAAGATAAAAGGTAACTGCAAAATCAAATAGAATATCAATTATTACAGATGGAAGGTATCTAGATTTTCTTTTCTTCAACTTATCTGGACTTTACAAACAACTTTTTATCTCTAAAGAAGAGGGATAACGATTTTTCTTGCCATTGCTGTTATTCCTACCATCTGCACAATTGTTACCAGAGCCAGTATTTGTTCAGCACATAATTTAGTTTGAACGTGCAAACATTAAAGGTCATCATTTGAACCTGTTATTAGCATAGTTCTTAAACGAGTTATTGTTGAAGTTATTGGAAAACGTTAGTGACGACAAAGTTAAAAATATTGACAGAGCAAAGCATCCTTGCAACATGAAACTTTGGAAGTACAGGCAGAAAATTTACTAACAGAATATTAGAAAATGGATGTCATTATCAAATTACCCTGATTAAATAGCAGTAAAGAAATTAAATGTTTTGAAGCCCGAACTTTCGCAATAACAAGACAAATTAGTTAATTTTTTAACAGGTCTGATTGGCTAAGCAGCCAAAGACGGAGGGCTCGAAATCCAAAATACTTAGTTTTTAAAAAAATCTTATTGTCTGTTACAAAGCGGAGCAAGTCAGGAAGTTTATATTTGGTATATTTTCAGATGCAGTTTTGTCCACATTGATAATTTGATAAGAAAGAGTACTAACAGGACACGTGTTGATAACAGTATTTGTATACATTACTTTTTAATTATACAATTATTGAAATGGTTTTATCCTGTATAAATATTCGTAAATAAATAAATAAATAAATAAATACTTGTTGCATAATTCCTTGAGATCTCTTTTGCTCCTGTATGATCACCTAATCTATCCCGTTGCATGCACAGCATCAATGTAACTGAGACATTGCCAAGGTTTGTGTTTACTCAAAGACAGATTTTGCTTAATCATTTCTACTCATTAGATCCAACTGGCAACACCCATCTCAGCCTGGAAATAACGAATGCGGGTGGCTCCCACATGATACCCTTAGCTTGACTGGATAAATATTCATTTCTCTTACGATAAAGATCAGTGGGATCAAGAATCTGTCATTTTTCAAGACGATTAAGGTTAGTTCGTTATAAACATAGTCAACCCTTCTTTGTTACCACAAACTTCTCCTTACAGGTACCAACAACCCCATTAGACAAAGTCTCCTTTAAGATTTATTAAAAGCTGCAGGTCTTTATCATTTTTTTTAGTTACATACAACAAGGAGAAACAACTTAAAATTACTTAAGCTTGACGTTTGAATTAAGCATCCAGAAATTATTTATTTTAATAAAACGTGAAAAGTTATATATTGTAACTAATCTAAACTTAATACTGTGACACATTAAAAATATTCTTCTATTCCTCTTGAAAATTCGCTGTTGTACTTTTTTTGAAATACTAATATTTACAAAAACTTGCTTCAGCACTTTTCTAACTCTCTCTCTCTCTCTCTCTCTCTCTCTCTCTCTCTCTCTCTCTCTCTCTCTCTCTCTTAACTGTGCCCATCTGAGCTAGGTTATCACCTCCACCACACACACACCACACACACACACACACACATTAGATTTAATAATCATAGGTCAGAAAGTTCAAGAGGGGTTGGGACTTGTGAATTGTAGGGCATTGTCAATTATTTTGTTACTGTAGAACATTTGTAAGTAACTGAAGGTACCTACAATTCCCTACAAATCAAATTGACAATCACATTTTAACTTATTATTATACAGTAGACATCCGTATTGAAGAATGCCATCCTTTCAACTTATTTCGAAGAAAGAACGGCAGCTCACAGGCTATTGCGTTAAAATGTTTAGCGCATTGAAAATACAGTAAACTACTCCAAATGTAGGTCATTAGGGCATTTTGACTTGGGAAAAGAATGAAAGAATGTAATGACTGAAAAATGAGACACATAGCCTGTGGAAAATGTTCTACAAAAACAAAATAGGAAGAGCGTAGTATGGTAAGCTTCTCGACGTTTTTTCTAAAATCAAGTAAAGAGCTTTGATCTGTCCTTGGTCAGGGGTTGGGCCATAGAACCGAATCATGCAAGAAAGGTGGTCTCGAGATGCTTGAACACTGGCTGAAGGCCAATCCAAGAGGAAGCGGCTTCCCACGGAGGGGCGATTAGTATATCTTCCGTTTTTGTTTTTTTGCTTGAGTTCTGTCCCACTTTTTCTTGATCTTTTGCTTCCTGTAATAGATGGAAATATGTGAAAGACAAAAATGGGCCCACTGTTTACCAGGGGTACCATCAATGAAATACGCAGTATGGTACGGAAATGTAAAGCTTGATCTACATTGAATTATACCAACTTCACTTCTAGAGCAATACAAAGTTACTGACAATGAGTTTCATCGTCCAGTTGTGTAATGCACCCTTTGCTATGTCGCCATAAAATTTTCAAAAAGTGGTTTCATTCCTATTGCTAATGCGACTGGCTTCAAATCAAATGTAGGACTGAAGTTTGTGCTTGATTACCTCAATTTTGAAATTTCAAGAGGATATTCAATTGCATCCTTGGTTTCCAGCTTTAAGCAATCATTTTGGAGACGAAACAGAATCTTTGATGAGGTTAGTCTTGGTGTCTATTCTGATAGTCTCCAAGAAATGCCATCTGCATTCTTCCAGCCAACATATTTATTACCGTTATCAAGGATAAGGAAGAGGATGCAACTATTGGTCCTTACTAGTCACATCACTACACTACAGAGACCCTCGTTATTACTGAGAGATTCTGGGTTGGATTGGACAATTAGAAAAGACTGTTTTAAAGAAATAAAAAAGCGTTTCTGGTGTTTAGCTTCCAAATAGATGGAAATGTTGCAAAGAATATCAAGGACAAGAATTTTGTTTGCTGTAGTATCTTGACAGGAGCACGTTCATGACGTTGTGACGTTTGAGTTGCTAGAATATCTTGTCGCAATGTTTTGTCATTCATATGTCAAAGCAAAAAAATTGCAAGCATTATTACTGATGACGAGAGTGCAACTTACAGCTGACGTTTTGATCTTTGGAATCTCTTGTAGGATAATGAAAAGATATTTTTCTTCTGCTGCGGCTATAGGTCAGATTTTCCGATTGAACAAGTTTTTGGTACCGTCACTGAAGTAAAGATCTGGAAAGCAAAACTTAAAAAAAGTGTAGCAACATATTTTGGAATACTCAGCAGAAGAAAGAAAAAGTTAGAGGAAATATTTACCACAGCAAAATCATACGTAAATGCTTCTAAAGACGCTCAGATGTTGCCAAAGATGATAGAGACGAAGAATAAAGCCTTAGCATACCTCAAAACCTCTCACATCTTGTTATCTGCTGTGATAGGTGACCAGTTTAAAATTTTTCAACATATCCCAAAGAAAATGCAGCGAAATGATCTCGTTCTGCTGGATTTATTCACTTGCAAAGGTGCTGATATTCGAAAGCTCCAGGTAATAAAACTACAGATTATTCAAGTAAAACGACGGGAAAGACTGGCCACAAACTTTTTCTTTCCCAGAATAGATGAAAGTCAAAGAAAAACATACTTATTTTGTGAGCAGAACCTTCTTTGATGACAGATTAGACAAAGAAAAAGGCAAAATACTTAAAATAATTTCCAAACTCATACATAGCAAGACATGGCATGATTTATTCCAGATTGTTGTCATGATGTTGAATGAAGTATTTGTGGATGTTAGAGACCATTTCTTTGATAAATGCTGCGAGTATAAGAACAATATTCATTCTATACTTAAAATAAGGCTCCCAGAATGAGCAGATACTGGTTTGACCATGTCTAATTTATAAAGGAAGCTGTTACCTGTCTTTAGCCAAACAAAGACTGTTTAAAAACTCTTTGGTGTGATTATGATCTCAACATCACAAAGTACAAGCCAGAGCGAATCGTGTCTTATTATAACAGAATTTGTGGCTCCAAATGGCCATGCTTTAAGTAAGAAAGGATTGACAGTATCTTGTCATTATTTCCAAAGAAAGATAGGGTAGCGTCCTTTCAACTGTTCTCACCAGTTGTTGAATTTCTGAGAATGAAAGAAAGAAAATACGAAAAACCAGTTCTTTTCTTGTATTCCAAGAAGGAGATCGTTATTAAATTTGTCAGGAGCAATATGTCAGAAGGGTTAAAAGACATAGCTATATTCTTCAATACTTTCTCGTAAGAGTTTGCTTGCCCGATCAGATACGGCTTTTACCTTGGAAAAAAGAGAATAGAATACTAAAACAAGATTTGAGAGGAGGCAGACGTAGAATAAGCGAGCTACGGGAGTGAAGCACTCTGCTTTCAAGTTTAGGCCATACATTCATCTATTCGAAATATCCTTTAGGAAAATAACAATTTGATGCGGTACAATTGAAGACATTAATGATGCTTTTGATGGCAATATTTATAAAATGAAAAATAAATCACTCTTTACAAATAATACACTATGATTCATTTCAACAATTTTGTCCTTCCGTAAATCACAATAAAGTCGATAGCACCACAAAAGATTTTGACCCTGAGTCTGCCTGTTTAGATCTGAAAAATAATGTCTCGTCAGGTTCTCAAAACGTAAAAAGCACTTTTAACAAAGCTTGTCAACATTGCAGTGCTAAATAATAAAATTAGTTTATCTTTGTGAATTATAATAAATTAAAATTCTTTCAAACAAAAACCCATCAAATGCTCCTAATTATCATTTAAAAGCTAATCACTGTTGTTGTTGATATGGGTGACGTCAGGAGCCCTCCTCGAAATCAAATGTGGATCTCGCAAACGCGACCATATTCTGAGGGCTTGAAGCCAGCCAGCTCATCTTTTCAGAGTGGCACTTTAAGATCTCCATATTTCAATAAGTGACATTCAACCAGCCAATGTTCAACGTCTTCTTCCTCTAAAAATAGTGCATCTATTAAGTACACACTGACGAAGAAACATTTTGGAAGTTGTTGTTTTTAGGCATGAGATACCCAGAAATGAACATCCATTAAAGAAAATCCTCGGCTGCCAAACTAGGAGTCAAAGATTCACATCGATTGTGGTGCCCATGATTTTGAAGACATTCGTCCAATCGGTAGTTGTCCAGTTCGCCCCTCTTCAACGTGAAGTCTGTCTTCTTTGAGGAGCACTAATCATTGTAGCAAATGGCAGCTTATATGTCAACCAAAGAAGTATACCTAAATAAAAATAAAGATATATATTGCCAGCACGCGTAGTTCAAAGTTTTGGACTGCCTCATTTATCTGAAGTATATTTTGATTTGGATTTCTTCAATCCCAAAAGACCCACAGCAAACTTTTCCCTGGAACGAGCTATTACCCGCTTTCAATAATGTGTAGTTTAGCTTAGTTGGTGTCCTTAAACGGAACACCAGCTTATTATTGTCCCTGGCCCCTAGTGATAGCTAGTGACAGCTAGAACTAGCCAGTGTTATTTACTTTTTATTAAAAATCGTTTTGTTGGTTAATATATAATTTAGGTTGACGTATGGTCTTTTTTGATTAGGTAAATCCAGATTCAAAACCAGCTGTTTTCAATTAAAGGTAGAGTTTAGTATCTACCTATATTGGCAGAACGAATCTTGAAGTTAATAAAAATCGTGGTTCGAATGTTTTCAATTTTTTTAGCTATTAGAAAGAGTAGGCGTAGTGCAGATGTATAAAACGTATTAAAAATTCCAAATGTACTAGAATTTATTAATTTAAAACTCTCTTGCGCTCATTTGCTGAGGTAAAGGAAATACAAGACCTTAGGTGTAATGATTTTTGGATTACATGCCAAAGAACAGAACTGAACCTAATTGCCGTAGACAAAACACAAAAGCTTTTAGCACAAAATATCGTATTTCTGGTCTTTGATCTTAACCACTGTGTCAATTGTCAAAAAGGTGAAGTATTGACTGAAGCAAATTTTGTGCTTTAAAACTTTAATTCAACAATAAATGTTAAGGCGGCTTTTCTATTCTTGGGACAGCTGGCGTATTCCAGCTGCATAAGAAAAACCTTTTTCGGCATTCATAACGAGTGTTTCAGCGTAGTACTGCAGCCTTTTTGCTTTACTAGAAAGAAGTATGTTGAAAATTTTTGCAATATACATACAAGCCCTTTAGCTCAATATCACCCAGTTTCAAATATGTTAAGAATAAATGAATTATGGATCAGACAATGGTTTCTAATGGAAGAACATACTATGGTTTTCATGTAATAATTCTTAAACCTGTGTACATCGGTGCTAAAGGATCACATGGGCTGTGACGTTCTTGGTTTTACTAACTAGTGACCTCCATCATGAAAAAACATCGTTAAAGACGTGAATATTAGAACTCATTATGTCATAAGCCAATTTCTCTGTTACCTTCTGTGCGGTTTCGATTGATATTGGAATTTCACTGTGAAATATCACATCTGGAATAAATAATTGATAACTGCAGGTATGAATTGGAGTGAAAAAACATAATTTTGGTTATTTGAGGGTTAAGCTTTTACTTGAAAATTGAATGATCGCATTGTCTCTATTTGTGACATTATTCAATCTGTATGAAAAAGATAGTAGCATTAAAATGCGAATTGTTTTGGTTTGATAAAATATTGCTCAAAAAGTAGTTTAAAACTAAACGCTGCACAGTTAATAACCAAGATGGTATAACTATAGAAAACGTAGAAAATTCCAGGAAAGTTCTCTTCAAACTTTTGTTGTTATCCAGGAAAAAAAAAAATTCTCAATCCTGGTAGTAAATTCTCAACATGACAGAGAGTAGTAAGATAAAAAAGTTAATCTTAAAGGTCCTTAACAGAACATTTTATATAGACTGTAAAGTGAGAAGGTATTCACACTCCGAAAATAACAATGCAAATTTTAAATGATCGATCAAGGAATGGTTGACATCAAGCCAATGAAAAAAGATTGAGCAACAAGCTTTCATTCTTTATAATTTGAGGTGTTAATGGTGAATGTCTTGAAGATATGAAAATATTCTAAATGAAGTGACACCCTAGTCAAGAAAGGAAAGAGATAATGAATTTGTAACCACATAGAGGCGATATTGCTGTAAGTGGCATCTCCTAACGTTAGAAATCTAACATTCCAAAAAAAATAATTGAATAATGTGTGAAAAACTAACATTTTACAGATGCTTAAATTTGAAGTATGGTCATCTAGTAGGTAAACTATCCCAATCTTCATCATTTCTTAATTATCAGCTGCATCACAGTTAGGCTTATTTAGACTCAACTTATTTTTGTTATTGCCTCTAATCTATTTATTGTGTTTGATCAGACAAATTTAAAAGAAAGTCCTCATATTTCATGTTAACATCCTGGTTTCGATCACTAAAACGTATCCTGTACATTTTGCTTTGCTTGATTAAATTTGAAGTAGTTACTTAAAGGACGTTGGAATTTGGAATAGCCTTTTTGTTTCTGTTTCAGGTAATGTACAACATGTTAACATATATATTATCATTCTCCAGTGAAAGGTAACAAAAAAGTATAGTCATACTTTGAGATAAATTTTTCAGTAAAATACCCATTTTCCTACAATTTTACAGTAAGAATAAAAATATGAAATTTCGCAGGTCTGTCGAATTTAAGTGCAATATGTAGAATCGTTGTTATTTTTTGAAATTTTAAGAAACCCTTAAAATCCTTAGAAAATTTGAAAAATTCCTTAGACATTTCATTACACCCTTGTAAACGATCACATTTGAGTATTTTAATTGTATATGAAAAATCCCACGCAAAATATTTAGGAAGTGAAAAGGTGGGGTATTTGGGTTGAAACAATATCCTTTTCCGTCGTGGTATGTAATCAATAGAAAGTTTGCATAATTGATCTGAAGGCTCGTCGTTTTGCTATGTAATAATTCTGAAGTCCTCGACCTTCTCCATTAACTATTACATCAATGACGTAGTATGTTTCTTGGTAAAGAAAAAATGTATTTTATGTATATACCTTGAGAAAAATTCTAATTCTTATTTTTTTTGTTGGTTTTTCTTTTTTTGTGAATATTTTCTCTGTCAAGCAACATTTTGTGGTCTAAAATGTCTAAAATACTTTATTTATTTGTTGTTATTAACTAAATATGTTGACAATAGAAAAATATATTTTGAAGACTTCAGCACATTGAAACATTACCAATAATATCAATATATACCATAAACGTAGTAGAACAGAAAAGAACATTTCGCAAAATAGGTGCCGACCATAACTGAATACACTAAAAACTTGGCATTTACCCTCACACAAATAAACCCCTCCCACCGATGTTATCACAACTGAACGATTGGACAGAAACACTCATATTGATCTAAAATTGCACGGAAATTTAATTTACTCGATATTTTGACACATGCTAACGGGATTTTCATAATTTATAATCTGTCAAATAAAGCAACTTTATATTTAATTCTCAAAACCAGTTTTCATCACGTATGTTGGTTGGCAGACTTCCAGACGTCAATCCGATGCAATAATCTTTATCAACTTGACCTTAGCTATTGGGTCAAGGTCAGGTTGAGTAACAAACATATCAAGTTTATTCTTGACTAGACAATTTACAGTTTATGCTGGAGATCTATAATTCATCTCAATGTTACAACAATGGTGAGGGGTTCTCCAATTCCCCTTGTTTTACTCATCTGTTTATCACAGTGGCCAGGCTCCTTAGATCCTCTCTTTGTTTTCTCTATTTATAAAAAAATTTTGGGTTTTTTTTATTCTGTGTAATGCTAAAGAAAAAGATTTTGACCAAAGTGAATCTAATTACATGCTGTTAAAGACCCATACCCATCGTGGTTCACTATCTCCTGTTAAGGCAGATAATTCACTTACAAGTCTTTTTTTTTGGAAGTATTGAGTTCATCTAGATTGTGGATTGACTATTAGTAAATGCTGTCATGACAACGTTTGCGTTGCCTTCCTCCACTTTTTTCAGCTCTATTATTCCTTCTAAGCATGATTTGGAGAGCCCAGAATTGGATTTTTTGATACGCCCAAAGAGTTCCAGTGCTTTACTTTTTTTATGATTGGAGTGACTGGCATTACGGTTGCAATACGAAGAAGCCATTATCAATCTTTATTTGTGTATTTTAATCAACGTATGTTAATTTAAGGAGGTTGATATATCTCTTATTGTTGTTCCTTATATATTTATGCTCACAGAAAAACAGTGAGAAAGGAGCAAGCTACATACAGAGCACTATGAAGAGGCAAGATTCATGCCGCAGATCCCTGACGTTAGGCACACTGTAGATGAAGAAGATAAGATTCTTTATATTAGTTTTTTAAAGAAATTTCCAGAGAGGATCACCTAACATACTGTCAAATTCTTTGGTGAAATCTATAAATGCAGTGTAAACAGAATTTTTCAATTTGATTGATTTTTCTATTATTTGTTTTAGTGCTATGATTTGTTTGATTGTTTCTTTTGCAGGTTGGTATGCCGTTTGTGAAGCAGGGAAAGCATCATATACACCTTTTTTGACGCAAGGGGGAATAATGTTGATGAAACCTTATAGATGTGTCTAAGAACGTTAAATTGGAGGTAGTTTCCACGTTCAACCCTGCTGTTGTTTGTCTATGTAACCACAATCAAGGCTGCTTTGAATTGTTTTGCTGTTTCTCCTGTTTTGAGTATTTGATATCAATAGATTTAAGAAAGCTTTCAAGAAAGGTTCTCCTCCAGCTTTAATATATTTAGAATAGATGCTTCTAGTCCAGAGCTTTTACGAATTTTCAGTTCAAGAATTGCATTTTCAGCCTCGCATTATAGTATCATTGGATAGAGGTCTTCATAGAAGTCATTAATTTTAGTATTGGTAGGGGTGCCTAAATACAGTTATTCATAAAATTCAGTCCAACTCTCTAATATTTTCTCTTTTTCGGTTACAGTTTCACTATTTTGATCTTTGAGTCCCCAGCTAATATCTTTTGGCTTACTTTTTTAGTCTTTTTAACGAAGTATATCATTGGTTGTGTGCAGAAAAGTGCTTAGAGCATAAATTTGTTTTTTAACTTGTTTCAGCCTATCTTTTTTGACAAGTTTCTTAGGATTTTTCTTTGGAACTATGATATTTAGGTGAATTATGCAGTTTTTCTTTTCTGAAGTTATGTTTATTTTCAATTGTTTCTTTTGTATTTTGTGATATCCAGTCAAGTTGGGAGAACTTTTGAATCGGCAGAATCAATTTGATTGTGTCCAATATACTAGCTGTGATTTTCTCAGAAATATCTTCTGATTCATGTATCTTGCCGAGAGTAGCAAAGCTATTGGTACCCTTCAGCTTAAATGATTTTTTATCATCTGTTGATAGTGATTCAAGATTGTATTTTGGTAGACTCGATTTGCTTTTTAGCCATGAGAAACTTATATCTACTTTTGTTTGTGCCATTCTGTGATTAGATATGTCTGAGACATTGCGAGCTATACTACCAGGCTGCCTTAGCAAACTGACGCTTTTCTTTTTTTTTATCATCTGTTGATAGTGATTCAAGATTGTATTTTGGTAGACTCGATTTGCTTTTTAGCCATGAGAAACTTATATCTACTTTTGTTTGTGCCATTCTGTGATTAGATATGTCTGAGACATTGCGAGCTATACTACCAGGCTGCCTTAGCAAACTGACGCTTTTCTGCTGAGGATAAAGTCAATCTGGTTTTTGGTTGCTCCATGTGGCATTTTCAGGTCTAATGTTTCTCTTGAAGAATTTGGTTTTAGTGGCAACAAGGTTGTTTCCACCTCTTTCATTGGCCTCTCCACAAGTATACTTACCAATTGTATCAGGGTATTTAATAAGCTGATTGCAATTAAAATCACTCATTACAAAGATTTGATCCCTTTCTGACACAATTCAAACTATTATCTCGATCTCATTATACATGCCATAGGGCTATGTCTTCATTAGGATATGTTGAAATGGGAAAGTGTTATTAAATGAAGATGATCTTCAAGAATTTCATTTTCCTTCTTAGAACTACAAGTCTACCAACATTGGTTGATAATCGTCCATTAGGAAATCCAATACTGTTAGATCATGATGTACTGTTGGTGAAAAAAATTTTATCGGTAACAGGGGTGTTGCAGATATAAAGTTCACAGTTATAATTCTGATTGATTTTTATAAAAGCTTTTGGAACAATAGAGCATGAAATTTTTAAAAATTAATTGTTATTTCTCAGACTTAGTGACTCCACAATTTTACGGTTTAAATCTTACCTCCAGAACCGATTATTTTCTTCCAGTATTGGAAAAGAATATTTAAAACTGGGTGCATTATCATGTTGAGCTACACACGACGCAATTCTTGGTCCACTCATTTTTCTCTTTTACGTGAATGACAAAGCACGGGCAGTTTATTGTAACCTGCTTCTTTATGTGGACGATGCCTGCTTAATGTTTAGAAACAAAGACTAAGTGCACAGAGAACAACTTGAATAGAAATTTCAATCTGTTATGTGATTGGTTTTTGTGGAAAGAAACAAAGCATACACTTTGCAGAAGACAAAACTAAATCTTTTTTTCTTGACCGAAAAAAATGAAAACATCGAAAAAGGCTAAAAGCAAAATATGGAATAGCCTATCTTCTGATTTAAAATCCACAAGCAATATCAACTTGTTCAAACACAAGAAAAGTGTACATAGAGAAGGAAATGATTTATATGAGTTGTATTAAAACCACACAATCTCTATCACATTCATGTTTTGGGCTGAATTTTGAATTCTGCTTTATACAATACTGGGTAATAACCCAATCTCTTTTTTTCCTCTCTCTCTCTCTCTCTCTCTCTCTCTCTCTCTCTCTCTCTCTCTCTCTCTCCCTCTGTCTCTCTTTTCTTGAAACTGCTAACTCGTAGTAATTTACTATCTTTATATTCCTGTTTTGCTACCTCATCTAATGGGACTAGTATAGATATATGGTCAGCATGACCTTTTAATGCTATGCCTACCACTGAAATTAAGGGTGTATTTCAATCTCTTAAGGTTTTTAGCCATTGCATTTTATATTATTGCTTTTTTGTACTGCAAAAGTGTAAATGATACTATAAAAGTGTAAATGATCACAATATACATATACATTTTTTGTCTACATTCTTCTAGCTGTACCATCATTCTTCCCCTTTTGTTCCTTTAAACCCAACCTCCCTTTTACCTCGTAATCTTAGGTTGTACCCATGTTAGTTTTAACAATTTTGCTTTTCTTATGCTGGCTTAAGGTAAATTAGAAAAAGATAGATAGGTTGAAACTATTGCTAGCTTATTACTGTAGCAGTATAGTTGTTAGAAGCTGACCTTACTACTGATTTGAAATCAGAGTTTTCCTTTTCCTAAGTGGATTGCACTGAAAAGCTCCACCTTCTCAAGGTTAACAGGTACTAAACCTTGTCTAAAGGTGACCTGGAGGTAGTTGTGACAGAAGGTAACCTCATTCGCTAACGTCGAATCTCCACAGTTAGGTGCAGTTTAAGTTCAGTCCTAGGACTTGGATCTGTACTATAAAGCATCTATTTGATGAACAGGGCCTCAAAAAGAATTTGGTACTGTGATATACTAAATTGTAGAGGGCCAGCAAATATTTCATCAATAGTAATATCCTAACATTCGTTACTAGCAAGGACTGTTAACATAGGTGATACAGAATTGGATTTTTACTAGCAAAGTTATAATTTGCATATATACGCTGAGGGATTAACTATTTTCTACTTGTCAGACATTTATATAGTGTTTTATATTACAACAGCAATGTTACGCTTAGCGTCTACCTTATTGTACCTGGGTGAAAGAATGGTTTATTTTCTTTATCTTTCTGATAGGTAATTTTTAAAACGAATTTTTTGAATTAAATAAATTTGATTTTTCCTGAAATTTACCAAAGAGTATTGGTTTTGAACTCCCTTACTTCCTCACATGAACAACAGATGCAGATAAAATTTTGCCATTTTTTTCTTACGGATATTAATTTTTAATATCCATAAGAAACAAGTGCCGCCTGCTTAAAGGAAAGGCAATCTCTATATGATCTTAAACGTTAGAACATCATACTTTGAAGAAAAATTAAAAACTCAGCTTGTTTACCCTTGCTATTTTTATATGCTATTCTTGTACTATAATCTTAAATTTATTAGATAAAAGTGACAGAAATATCATTTACTAATTCAAATTTTAGTAAGAAGACCGTTCTGAAATTTGAATAAAAAATAAAATTAATACTTTTGGACTTCTTTACACATGATAAAATTAATGTCGAGAAAGATAAATACGATATATTAAGTATTATTTGACATTCTGGCTGCAATTAAAATCATGAAATGGATTATTTCAAAATTCCATGATTAGAGGTCTATTGGTAATCAAATGATAAAGAAGACAAGCAATATAAAGCAAAATTCAAATTCTTTTTTCAGAACTAAAACTTTTTTTCAGTACAACAAGATACTTTTCTCTGAAGCATTTTTTTTCTTTTTTCTGATTTTAAGGCAAATGTGTTCTTATTTTGTTTTTGTCTCTCAATACAAAGTCCTTGTGATCAAAATGAAAAAAAATGAAGAATGGGTCTTGAATGATAAAGGAATAAGCAAAACAACCCCTCTAGACACAATAAAAAGACGAAAAATTACATTTTATGGGCACGTAAGGCGGCACAATTCCCTTCAAAAAATGATAATGGAAGGCACTGTTGAGGGTAAGCGAGGAAGAGGAAGAAAAAGGACCATATGGACAGGCAATATTTCTGATTTGATGAAGAAAGACATCAACAAATGTGCTAAACTGGCATTGGATAGACAAGTGTGGAGGACTATGACAGCCGACCTCTTTGAGATGGCCTCGCTGATGATGTGATTAAAATATGGTAGAATTGTTCATGATACACAGAAAAAATAAATCATAGATGTGATAGGACATCACGCATTCTTGTAAGATATAGTGTGAGATAAGCTGCAAATGTCAATTTTATGAAACAAAGAATCTTACTTTCTTTAGATTAGAAAGCAAGATATAGGAAGCTCTAAACAAATAAATGAATTTTACTTCAAAGACATACAAAACAATGCATAAAAAGTTACTTAAAATCTTGAGCCTAAACTGCAAAAAATTCAAAGGCGAAAGGAGATGGAAAATAATTTTTAATCCACAGCTTACCATAGTTTAAAATGACATATCCTTTGCGAGCACTAACATTTCAGAGGCGACTGCTGGAAAACAAAAATTGATGTATGTATGTATGTATGTATGTATTCGCCACTAACAAAAAAAATACAAATGTTCAAAGGTAAATGGTAAAAACCTAATACATGATGTTATCCAAAATAGTTAAAAAATAAGACTAAACAGAAACAAAAAAGAAC
>RDPX01000025.1:733788-754282 GCA_003991215.1 Morbakka virulenta
ACCAACAGCTGATAGCACTGAAGAAGACATTGATGCATTCTATGATCAACTTGAAGAGGCTATGAGACACCGCAAATCTCAAGATGTAGTAATTGTGATGGGAGACCTCAATGCAAAGGTAGGAGGACAGCGAGTCGGAAATATAGAAGAAGATCACGGTCTAGGAGTGCAGAATGAAAAAGGAGAAAGATGGGTAGACTGGTGTACAGCACATGATCAGGTGATCACGAACACATGGTTCAAAAACCAGAAGAGACGCCTGTGGACATGGAAAGACCCTGGAGACAGGTATAAAAACCAGATCGACTATGTGAAGATAAACAATAGTTTCAGAAATGCTACTCAACAAGCAAAAGCCTACCCTGAAGCAGACTGCGGGAGCGACCACAACCCTGTTGAATGTACAATCAGACTGAAACTTCGTCGATTAAAGCGTACAATCCCAGAAGCCAAGCTACAGTGGAATTTTTTTCGAGAAGATCAGAAACTCAGAGCCAGATACGCAGTTGCTGTACAGAATCGTTTTGAAGTTCTCGAAAGAAAAGAAGGCAGCAAGTGGGATATGCTAAAAGAAGCATTACTAGAAGGAGGGAATGAATTCGTTCAGCCAAAAGAGAAACGAGCAAAACAAGCCCGGATGAAAACAGAATTCTTGCAACAGATGAGAAACGGATAAAAGATCATGGAGAGAGACTTGAACCGATACAAAGCAATAGACCGTGAGATTAGGAATGACTGCAGAAGAGCAAAAGAAACATGGTTAAATGAGCAAGGTCAAGAAATTGAAAGTCAAAGGCCATCGGATCCCAGTTCCATCCACAAAAAGATAAAATATCTAGTAGGGAAGAAACCATGCTCTTCAGGTGATTGCATCAAAGCAAAGGATGGATCTATGATATTGGAAAAAGAAGAGTTGATAGAGCGATGGGCAGAATATGTTGGGGAACTTTTCACAGATGCAAGGGGAGAGAAGGCAAGCATCAGGAAGCCGATTGATGGCCCGAAAATTTTACCATGTGAAGTAAAAGCAGCAATCGCGAAAATGAAGGCAAATAAAGCTCCTGGTCCAGATGGAATTTGCATTGAAATGATAAAAGCACTTGAAGAGTTTGGGATATACAAGGTCACTGAACTACTCAATGATATATATGACAGTGGAGAAATCCNCGAAACAATTCCAGCTCTGTCTACACTCACGTCCGCACTACCAAAGTATAAAATAGCCGCATCTAATCATTTCAGTAGCCTGACGATGGGAGAAGTATCTCTCGAAACGTAGCTCAGAAAAAGCTTACGACTCATGACATGATAATGCTCTTACATCTATGGCTTCTGAATCCATAAAGTCCAGAATTTTCCAGATTATTAGAGAAGGGGTTACCCTTGTAAGACCACCGACAATGGTAACCCAGGATCACGGAAAAGAGAAAATTTTTCCCATTGCATGAATATCTCCACCTGATCTTTACTTGGGTCGACATTTTTAACTCGGTTATTTTGCTGTATATTTCTTCTTTCATGGTTTCTATATTTTTAAAAAATTAATTTTCAGAATGCATGTAGACATGTCATTCTTCTGTCACAAATGCAATCAAACAATGTACCAAGGCTTCAACAAATACAGACTTTTTATCAACTCCAGGAAAAAGGATACACTTTTTGAATGTAACGAGAAGGGGTGGGTAGGTTTTTTCCCCCATTCACTAAGAGATTGTTGGTCAAAGTGGAATTAGAAAGAAGCAGATTGGTTTAAATATTCATTTTTAACTAATTAAACTACTTCCAATTTGAACGACACCGTGTAAATTTTCACCTCTTTTTTTAGGTCTTGTGTTTGAGCTTGGGGTATAGGGGTATTCGGATGGAGTACAATCCAATGGCAACCATCAGCTGGCCTTTTTAAGGCGATGGACATACTGGTCTCCTGAAGGTGTCCAACTCTCATGTCTGGCTCCACGTAGCTGCTTGTGCGTGGCAGTGGCCATACCCCGGTAAACCGCTTAGCTGGCGGGCTAAACGATATGAGGGTAACCAGTAAAACATTGTTTGTCTCACACTGAAGCACATGAAGTCAGGAAGCAGTGAAATTGGCGGAAGAGTCTCTAGCTAGACCAACGGCAACAAAGGCGCAACCTGCACACGTATTGCGGTATGCTTAGGGCACAAATGAGACCATAAGATGCGTTGGCCAACCGCCAGTGGAAGGCAATGGCAAACCACCACTGTATCTTGCCAAGAACAACCATTAACATGAACAGATTCAAGCGTGAATAGAGTTGATAGTATTACAGCCATTAACTCCTCGCTCGGTCGGGATGCCCATGTTCGACAGGTGGGGCCGGACCGTCAGCCTGCTACTGTCAGAAACAAGACAGCTTTGAGAATTGGAACATGGAGTGTACGCACATTGTATCGAGCGGGAAAGCTAGCAAGCGTTAAACTAGAAATGGGAGATTGCATATTAATATACTTGGCATATGCGAAACAAGATGGCCAGATGCAGGTCTTTTTTATATAGAAGGATACAAAGTCATATACTCTGGAGGAGATAAGCATGAAAAGGCAGTTGCTATGATTCTGGACAAGCAAATGAGTAATTGTGTTTTAGGGTATTGGACCCCTTCGGAAAGAGTCATGCTGATTAAACTGAAAGGGCAAACACATGATGTGTTGATCATTCAGGTGTATACACCAACAGCTGATAGCACTGAAGAAGACATTGATGCATTCTATGATCAACTTGAAGAGGCTATGAGACACCGCAAATCTCAAGATGTAGTAATTGTGATGGGAGACCTCAATGCAAAGGTAGGAGGACAGCGAGTCGGAAATATAGAAGAAGATCACTGTCTAGTAGTGCAGAATGAAAAAGGAGAAAGATGGGTAGACTGGTGTACAGCACATGATCAGGTGATCACGAACACATGGTTCAAAAACCAGAAGAGACGCCTGTGGACATGGAAAGACCCTGGAGACAGGTATAAAAACCAGATCGACTATGTGAAGATAAACAATAGTTTCAGAAATGCTACTCAACAAGCAAAAGCCTACCCTGAAGCAGACTGCGGGAGCGACCACAACCCTGTTGAATGTACAATCAGACTGAAACTTCGTCGATTAAAGCGTACAATCCCAGAAGCCAAGCTACAGTGGAATTTTCTTCGAGAAGATCAGGAACTCAGAGCCAGATACGCAGTTGCTGTACAGAATCGTTTTGAAGTTCTCGAAAGAAAAGAAGGCAGCAAGTGGGAAGTGCTAAAAGAAGCATTACTAGAAGGAGGGAAGGAATTCGTTCAGCCAAAAGAGAAACAAGCAAAGCAAGCCTGGATGAAACCAGAAATCTTGCAAAAGATGAGAGACAGACAAAAGATCACGGAGAGAGACTCGAACCAATACAAAGCAATAGGCCGTGAGATTAGGAATGACTGCAGAAGAGCGAAAGAAACATGGCTAAATGAGCAATGTCAAGAAATTGAAAGTCAAAGGCCATCGGATCCCAGTTCCATCCACAAAAAGATAAAATATCTAGTAGGGAAGAAGCCATGCTCTTCAGGTGGATGCATCAAAGCAAAGGATGGATCTATGATATTGGAAAAAGAAGAGTTGATAGAGAGATGGGCAGAATATGCTGAGGAACATTTCACAGATGCAAGGGTAGAGAAGCCAAACATCAGGAAGCCGATTGATGGCCCGAAAATTTTACCATGTGAAGTAAAAGCAGCAATCGCGAAAATGAAGGCAAATAAAGCTCCTGGTCCAGATGGAATTTGCATTGAAATGATAAAAGCACTTGAAGAGTTTGGGATATACAAGGTCACTGAACTACTCAATGATATATATCACAGTGGTGAAATCCCGTCATATCTAACCAAGTCTTTCTTTATTGCTTTGCCTGAAAAGCCTGGTGCTACGGAATGCGAGTTGCACAGGACTATAAGTCTAATGAGTCACATAACCAAAGTACTCATGCGAGTCATAATGGCAAGAGCAAGGAGAGCAACGCGACCCGAGATAGGAAAGCAACAATTTGGTTTCGTCCAGGACTCCAGTACAAGAAACGCAATATTTATTTTAAGAATGTTGTCAGAAAGAGCCATAGAAAGGCAACACGATCTATACATGTGCTTCATTGACTATTCAAAAGCATTTGACAAAGTGAAACACGAATGTCTTTTAGAAATGCTGCAAGCACTAGACATAGATGTTAAAGATATCAGAATCATAAGGAATTTATACTGGGAGCAAAGTGCCGGGGTAAGAGTACAAAATGAGGTAGGAAAGCTCCCACGAAAGAGCTGGGTAAACTTCAACAAGCTGAGGTCAGGCTATGGTAACTTTGGTAGTTGGCAGCACAAGATCGGACTGTCCAGTAGCCCCTCATGCCAATGCGGAGATAGCAAGCAAACCGCAAAACACATAATCAATGACTGTGCCACCTTCAAACCACCTGGTGGCGCCAGAGCGCTGAGGGAGCAGGCACTGAGTGATGAGCTGCAGCAATGACTGCAGATGATGGAATGGTAGAGAAGTCATACGAAAGAAGAAGAAGAAGATTTTATTTGGTACGCAGATATCATAATTTTTAGCCTGTGTCTGAAAAAAAACACGTAAAAGAACAGTTTCTTTTTAACACGTAGAAAATAACTTCAGCGAATACTATGATGATAACCACGCTAATTACACCACTTTCTTTGCAGCACCAATAACTTATTTAATAGATATTTTTCCAGTACAATGAAAACTCTTTCCGTCACAGATTAATTTCTACATATTAGAATAGTTATCATATATTTGAAAGGATGGATTTACAGATATGTGCTATATGACTATTGCTTCCCAAATACAATATAATGATCTAACATATACCTATAAGCAATACATTAATAAACTTAGCACATTTAAAAATAAATTATCATAAATTAAAAAAAGCAAAAACTTTTTCTAGCAAACGCTAACCAAAATTAAATAAATCTTTCACTTTGCCTAATCTTCTATTTGCCTCTTACCTTAAAAAATATGAAGCTAGGTCTAATTTATAAAGACTTAATAAACAATAGACACTTCTTTTAATTATTTATTCTATACCCAGTACATTATTTCTAAAAACCAGCACTGTTAATCAAAACAAGTTGAATTACAAATTTGAACAAATCTGAACAGCAAAAGAGTCGTTTTATAGATACGAAAAACAACAAACTTAAATTCATTATTTACACATATATATAAATATACATACCTACGTGTTTATATTTTCCTTCACACCTCTCTATCTGTTTATGGTTTTAAGTAGCTCCTTAGCTAAAAGCGGGGGTGGGTCTGCTAAGTTCTATATACCAATATTTAAGTAAGCTATTCAACTTTAGAGATACAGGGAGCGAGTAGCACAATGATTTTTCTGAAAAGTCTTTATAGCCCTACTGATAGAGCAGATGATAATGAATAGGATAGCAACTATAATCCAATTCAAAGCTGTTATATATTTTACCAGTAGTCAAATATAATGTATTTTCCTAATCCTCTTCTTTGTCATATTAAACTAATAGAACTATACAGAACTAATAGACCAATATAACTATGCCAATAGGCCCTTAAGAAATTTCGACTCTCAACTCAGACTGTAGCTTGACTACCTGCAATAACTTGCAAGGAAGAGAACTGATAATAAGTGTTTAAAGGAATTAATCACGACAAAAAGAAAGATGGAAAAGGAATGTAGAAGAGAACAAAGTATAAGCAAAAAAACAAAAGTAATGAAAATCAATGAACTTTAGGAAGAAATCATACACAACGAACGACAAAAACAACACAATATAGTTATAGCTACAGTTGAAATCCTAAGAAGAGAAGGAAGAGGAATAAATGAGATTACCTCCTGGGAGTTCAGAAAGAAGCTTGAAAGAAGAAAACATGAACAAGCTCATGCCATGAGAAGTGAAAAAGTAGAGGTAAGTGAGTACAAAGAGAAAATTAAAATTTATATATATATATATATATATATATATATAATTTTACAAGCAGGTAATCAACAAAGTAGCCAGCATTAAGAGAGGAAAAAGAAGTAGAAGAAAAATTAGCTGAACATATGAATACCATTACTAAAAAAGGTAGTAAACTAAGTAATACTTAAATTCACAAACGTCAAAGGGTGACATTGGAAGGAGAAATGTGGTTGTGGAAAAGAAGGAAAAGAGATCCAGAAATCACTTCGCTAAATGTTACAAAACATCATAAATGAAATGAAAAACACCTTTATAGTGGGAGAGGATACGCATGAAATATTTCTTTAACAACAAAGGCAGTAAAATGGAAGTAGAAAACAGAAGACGTACTTTTATCAGCAACACCATAAGCAAGATATTTGAAAGGGTTCTTGAGATGAAGATGGAAAAAATTATTAAGATCGATGAAAGACAAAGTGATGGAAGAAAGCAAAGCTAGCTACTGATAATTGGTTTATAATTATGGTAGTAACGGATAACATGATCATAAAGACGAGCAAGAAAAATAATGTAGAAAAGTACAATATATATTTGTAGAGAAAGAAAAAATATACAAAATCAAAAGAATACAGGAAGTTAGGTAACTGGAAAAATAAAAAGTGTAGAAGGAAACTCAAGTAAACTAACAGCAAAGCACAAAGAATGACTGCAGAGGCAAGGTAATAAGAAAATGAGTTTGCAAATAAAATTTTAGCTTCTATAGATAAGCATTAGGAAATGCTCAAGGAAATAAAACTTGGTTACTGTTGGTGGAAAAGTCTTGAAGTCAACAGATATTTACTGGATTGGAATAAAAAATGCACTCCAAATGATCTCTGAAAAAAAAACGGACACAAAAAACAAGTTTCCCTTTGATACTAATTTCTATTTCTGAACTTAATCACCAATATGTCATAATTTTAAATGTTACTGAAATTTAATTAAAAATTTGCGGTTAACTGCAGTAGAGGAAACATAACGAAACTTATTCAATAAACGTAAAGCCTATAAAAGTTATCAAAACATCAACGTAAATAAACCATTGTTAAAAGAATATCACCAGACAACCCTATTTATTAGTAATTATTTTATTAGAAATTTCAGTTATTATTTGTGCCTAAGAAAATGTGCAACCCATAAATATTTTGTACTGTAACGAATACCTTTTGTAAAATATTTTGTTTCTCAGTTGTGATCGACAAAAATTTTTGCTTCATTTCACATGTTGCCTATCTCGATAAACAAGATATGGCACGTTTTTGTCCAAATAGAAAATAGCACCATTTGTGTAATATTAATAGGTTGCATGGAAAACAGACTGCTTTTTTCCTGTCTGTTACAACTTTAACCAGCAGGACTAGTAACAGCTTTTATGAGAATTTTGCTTTCCATACAATAAAATTTTTTTTTTTTTATTTTTATGAATAATTTCCAAAAAACAGTATCCTAAATTTATACCCTCATTGTAAACGAAAATCTCAGTAAGACTTAAGAATGCCACATTTTGATATATAGCACAATGTAAATATTGCTTCCAGCAAATAATGTCTGCAACATTAACGATTTTACAAAAAATATAATTGATTTAGTTAGCAACTGCCTCATTATTTTTAAAACTGAAACCTTTTGTCTACTATTGCTTTACATAATGCATTATTGTAAAATGTCCACTCTCTTATATTCAAAAATCCCAAGATCATACTGATGTTTTACGATATTGTTTTCTACATAAGAATTTCTGTCCAGTCTAATTAAATTGCATTCCAGTTGTCTTTTTTGAATTAACATCTGCACTGATGATAATTAGAGGTTTTAGGCACAAACTCTTTCTTTTGTAAACGTTCTCGTCTTCTTCAGTAGGGCTTGGTTCAATCCTTTCATCAACATGAAATGAAACTCTTGGGGTGTTTAAATACCCTGTGCGGAATTCGGTTTCTTGGAGCATATCATTGGAACTCATTGAAAAGTCAGAGATTTTACGTTGAATCCTTTCTTTGGAAGGGTATCTTCCATTTTTCTTTGAAGATGATCTTTTGATATTTGTCACCTTTTTGCAGGTTAGCAGCCTCCTGTAAGCCTTCCTGAAGCTAGTATTTAATCCACCATATATCCAAGGATTCAAGACGCAGTTGCTATAGGTTAAAAAATAGAACAAGGTTTTTATGTACTTATTTGGGCCTGTGTGCCCAAAATCAATCCACAACCAGGTCACCTGATTTGGCAGAACACAGATAGCCATCACTGCAACAACGCACGAGAACATTTTTAACGTCCTTCTCGTTTGTCGCAGTCTGTTAACAGCAATATTGCTTATCGAGCTCTTGTCCTTACTTTGCTGGCTACTCCTTCTGCTCGATTTTGTGATAGAGACCCAAGACAATCTGTGTGGAAGTTTGCTGAATGAAAAAGTTGAAGACAATGATATACTAGGACAGTAGCTTTGATTGCATGACAGAAAATCAGATTCTTCAGTTTCCTTTGTTGGAGTTGTCATAAGTTTGTCATTCAAATCTGGGGTATTACTGAAAGAAATACTTTGAGGAGTACACATTTTGATTGTCTCTTGATTCTTTTTTCTTATCTCATTCCATGCGACCGCATACAAACAAGCGATAACGGGTAATGGAACACAGTATTGAATGAGAAATAGAAACACTGTATAGATTTGTCTGGATTTCATTGACCATGTTTCTGTGCATCGATTACCAGTGAAATCATCTTCATGATACCCTAAATGCATCATGTAAGGTATTGTAAATGATATTGCTAGCAGATGGATTCCAAGAAGTGTTAATATAGTTTTCTTTTTATCGTTAAAACGGACACGAAGAGGATACATGACAGCATAACATCGTTCTATTGCTATGGCAAGCAGTGTAAAAACCGTAGAGTTCAGACAAGCCGTTGCCAATGGCCACAAAATGCGGCACCCAACAAATCCAAAGGGGTAACTTGATACCTCTTCAAGTATAGCTCCAAATGGAATACTCAGAATCACTAACGTTGTGTCTGAACAGGCTAAACTTAAAACCATTACATTTGAAATAGTTCTCAAGTGCTTAAACTTTATGATTGACACAATTAATATGGTATTTCCTCCTAGGCTTCCGGAAAATATTAGGCTGTATATGATAAACTTTAAAGGACGAAATATTTCGTCACCTGCCTGAGTTGATATCGTAGTACTACTTGCGTTCAGCATGCTTCTATTTGAGGAAAAAGATAAGTTGTGCAGAGGCGTATTTGTCTGTAACCGCTCCATGCTAAGAGCGACAGTGTACTATTCCCAATTTAGTTTTCAAGCCCATTTCCATAGCATTTTTATACTGATTGTAATTCCAATTAAAATTCCAGTCAAATCTTTTTGTCTGAAGATAAAATTATTATATTACAAAGATGAAAGTTACTGGAAGGAAAAGTAGTGTGTTCTATTAATTAGAACAAAATGTGAAAGTTACAATATACACTTGAGATCAATTATTCAATTGAAATGAATATAGTTAAAGCGTATCCAAACTCCAGGCATTAGTTCATTAGAGACATTGCGATTTTCCATTTCTTTTGAGAGGTTTTCAGCAGTAATATTGGCCTAAAAATACAAAAAGAAGTAATTAAAGAAGTTAACTAATAAAAGGAACAAAAAAGGTTACTGAAAAATAAGAAGAAATGATAGCAGCGTAAAGTTATCAAGACTTAATATTTACTTGGATTAATAAAATTTTCGGTGATAGGGTTTACTTTTATGAAAAGTATTGAAACTTTTTTCAATTCCACATAGCAGAGAAGCTTTTCAGGGGTATATTAAACAACTTTACTTATTTCCTTACTTAATTCTTTCTTTAACTTTTTTCTACTCTGACATGAACTCCAGATGGTTTTTGTTGCTAGTGCAATATAATTGACAGCAAATCCTCTCATTAAGTTTAGAGTTGTTTATTAACTTTTTATGATTTTTTTGTCTGGATGGGAAACCATCTATTCAAAAAGGTGCTCAATTCAATTTCAAGATACCGCTATCTTCAGAACAACTCTCAAAACTATCAGTTCTCCTGCATTCTATCCCATTAAAGTGATTTTTATCTTTGAAATAAATGATAAGTCAAATACAGAAACTGTAGACTAAGGAGATTTTCTTGTCATGATTGCAGCACAGGTTTTCATCCTGAACAAATCAAAATTAGCAGGTTGCCTTAAGCTGTCTTGTCTCTTCTAAAAGCAGATGTGAATGGAGTCATAATGAACATAGCAAGAATTTGTTTGAGCCAATAGATTAACTTTCATGTGCTTGCTGTATTCTTTGGTTGCTTTACGGAGGAGAGTGTGCCTCGCTCCTAAGCCTCTCGTTTTTGGTGACCAAAAGGAGGCCCACACCCAGTAAAAAAATTAATAAACATTATCAAACAGAGACCAGGCAGATATTTTCGGCCCTGGGACTTCTGGTCCCTAAAACTGCCTCTGGTTCTATTTATTGACTTCATGGGCTCTTTAATAGAATCAAGCTTATTTTCACATAACCAGAAGACGTTTTTACAACCCTAATTTATCAAAACCATTTTTTATATGAACATAGGAAAGGGAAGGAGCAAAATACGATAAGAATACTAACAGAAAAATGAAAACTCTTTCGTAATAACTAGGTTAACAGAAAGTATTTTTTTGTTTTAGAGTTTGAATAGTTTGTATATATCCATTGAACCAAAAGCATAGCTGCTCTAATTGTTATAAAAAAAGACCTGATCCATTGTCACTCGTCAGTGTTAGTTCTGAAGTATGCTAAACGTATATCATAACTTAATACGACATTATCTTTTACAATATGAGAAAAATTATAAGAAACCTGCAGAAAACAGTAAATTTTTACTACCAGCACAAAAGACGAGTAGTTCAAGAAATATTACATAATGAAAAAAGATAAGTAATATTCTCTTTGAAGATGGCAGTGCTTTAAGATTTGAAGGATACAAAATCATGAATGATTTGATCTCTCATTCTAAAAAACACGCTTAAGGGAGAAACTATCCATGTGACTATTGTCCTATACATATTTTTGCACAAAATCTTGGTTACAATTTATAGCATACATTAGTTTTCACTAGAAAAGAGCATAATTAACACAATGAACATAATGTTGCATAAATTATTTTATATACAGAATACAAATACTAGTTGTTTTAACTTGCTGCTACGTTCATGTTAATGCATTCTCAGTCATCAGGTAACAGGTACAGCTTATAAAACTGCTACACAGAATGTTGTAAAAATTTAACGAAGGCGCGTATTTACTATAGTTTTTCAGTTCTTGAAAGAGCATTTATTTTCTTGTCTAAGTTTACAATTTACTTCGTCTGTTTTTTTTGCTTTGCTAAATATAATGTCGATTTCTGATGTATTTGTTTTCCCCTAATTTAATATTATGAAAATATTACTCAATTCAAATTATTAAGATTAATGTCACAAAACAACAAAACAACATATTTTTGCAACCTGTGTTTTATATCTTGTCGTGAAAAGACACTGCAGCCTTAATTAGAAAGAAGATTTGAGAGAGCAACATATGCATTGGTAAGCCTATTTTGGTAGAACAATTGAGTTACATTTATTTACAAATAAGTAGAATTTTCAAAAAATTATCACACGATGACCAAATGATTTTTGAAATGAAGTTAAAAATGGCAGATGGTGTGTACCCTGCCACGTTTGATACAGGGACTTTTTTGTTTCACAGGTAACGAGTCTCAAGCAGCAAGCTTAGGAAAATTTTAATGCAAAAAGACATTTTTGCTTCGATAAAAAAATATTTTATCAGGCTTTGTATCTTTTGGGGCATCCAGTCTGTCATCATAATGACTTTTCTGTCTGTTTTCTTCTCTTTGTTTTATCAAATAATCACATTTTTGACACTGTTATCTTAAGTTCTTCCTTTCTCTAGTAAAAAGAATTTATCCATTGCATGCCTTTCACATCCCTCTTTTATTAAACAACAAATCAACCACGTTGTCATATCAGCCTGAATTATTCAGTTTATCATTCTTTAAGAGGTAAATCGGTAGAGCTAATGAAGGAGTACTGATCATCGAAATTTGACAATCATTCGACATCTTTTTTCTTTAGTTAGTGAAACTTTTGAAGCATCCGAATCAAAATAGTAATATTACAAAAAGATAGCATATTTGAGTTTATGAAATACGTTAGTCTTCCAAAATACAATTTATCTGAATCATATTTTCCTCTGCCAGTATTTCATACTTTAATAACAGTTTACGTTCACAGTTGATGATATAATAACAATGTCATGATTTAAACAATTCTAGTAGTTTAATGCATCATAATTTGTGATTTTCAGTATTTGCAGCCAAATTGGAAAACGATAATTTAACAATACTAATATTCGTGATGTTACAGGTAAATGTTGTATGACCAGGAACATTAACAAGATTCTTGGATTTGTAAAATCTTCGAAAAAGATAATGAGCTTGTTTTGTGGAATTCATATATTCTGTTGATTGGCGAACTAAAAACTATTAATTAATATATTAGTTAATTCGGCCAGAAGTAATTTTGTAGGCCATGCAGTAAATTCATCATTTCAATATAATGATACTGTCAATACTTTTGCTGAAAAATCAAGTAAGAAAGGATATTATGAAAATTATATTTGTAGAAGTAGTTTGTACTATTTCAATTGTACATTTTTTGTTATTGTAATTACCTGACCTTTCTAATCAAGACATATTCAACTCAATTGCCTTTTTTTTCAGTTTTACCATGTCCTTGAACATCTTGATTTAACTCTCGGGTCATTTTCGTAAGTAACATATGTCCTCTTTCGAAGAACGTGAAAGGAAAACGAACTCTCTCAGTTAAATGGATATTAAATGGAAAAGTTTTTAAATTTTATCAACACGGTGGATTTTTTATATTTAACAGCAAAATATTAGAATAAGCTACTTAATACATTTTACTATACAATACAAGTTAAATTCTTCCCTGCAGTAAATATTTATTTTATACACATGTACATAAAATACAGATACATACCTAATAATCGCAGAGGTTGCATGAAACTTGTAATAGCATAAAATAGTAGTTAATTTTCATATATATATATTTATTGTAATGATAGCTATCAAGGAGATTTTTGAAAATTGCGTCATAACTATCATATATTCTGTTTCCGAGAAATCTTTCGGCAACAGCAGAAAAACGACTTCTAAGCTCTTTATCCTAGGAAATTCATGGAAACTTAAAATGTCTCATCACTAAACAGTTTTTTTTATTTGGTGACAATCAAATATTCCTTTTAATCTTGCCATAACATGGATAGAGGAAGCATAAAATACATAAAATTGACGGTTTCTGGAGAGAGTACTTTAAAACAGTGTTACACTAAAACCTTTTCTTTGAAAAACAGAAAGAATTATAATTGCTCGATTTACTAGCGGAATGTTTTGAATGTTTGAATATTCAACCTCCAATTCATTTTTACTTAATTTCTTTTAATGGCTCTCTTTAGCTTTGTTGTCGCACAGAAATAAGAAACAGGGAAATTTTGTGTGTGATCTTTGTTGATTTTTTATATTGTGACTACCATATTGTGGTCCACACAGATAAACAAATCGTGTTGACTGCATTTAACGAGTTCTGAAGCTCTCTTAATAAATTGACACTGTCCTTTTTCTCTTAGACGTAAAAAGAAGCACAAGCCTGATGGGCCATTAACAGTTACCTGAAACAGTTATGTTGGTGCAGAAGAAAGGAACTTTCTTTAACATCTCAATTATAATGGTGTATACATCAAAATTTGACAGTACAGTATTTGGTAGTACAGTAACAAAGAAAATAGCTACCCCAAAACAACAATTAGAGTTACTCCAAAGTAACCAAGAACTAAAAGAGTATGCTGTAATGGTAAAAAATAGATACCAAATTAACAGAAATCATCAATGAAATTGACGATTCTGGGAAGAGCTAAGAAAATTTATTTTTGTAGCGTTTCCCAAGAAACCAGGCGCTATAGACTGCGAAGTACACGGGCCTGTCAGCTTGATGAGCTTTGTACCAAAAGATATCCTAAAGATTATCATGTCCAGACCACGCAGCAAAATTAAAGCAGGAATTGGCATTGAACAAAGCGGCTTTGTAGAAAATGCAGATAAGCAAAAACTTATCTGGATAGTTAGCATGATATCCGTGGGTCTGAGTGAGACCTGTGGCTTGACGTCCCTTTCACCAGAAAAAGGATAAAGTGCAGCTCTACCACCTCCCATTTCCCATAGTGTAATGATCGCCGTGTAGCCAATGAATGGCTTGCCAGGTAGTGTGCTATTGCAATGGCTTCTTACGTCACAAACGTGCACATTTCAGGACCTTCTGGAGGTTCCCTCGGTTCTCACAGAGACTCCAACGCTGTGTGATGGCATGTTCTGCGAGATATCTCGACAAGGCTAGCAGAGCCCTGAACTTAGAAATAAAAATATGCCTATAAAAAGGAAATCTGTGATTTGAAAACCACCCCCAGAAGATCATTTGCAGCTCCTCAGGAATTCGACAGAGTTGGCGGAAGGGTAGAAATGCCCACAACCTGGCAACAAAAGCACCTTACTTTGAATGCAGAAGAGAGAAGGCAAAACCGTTTGCACTGCTACAGTGGAATTATTATTATATTCTTTATTATTTACGAATGCTTTTTACAGGATCAGCCAATTCAAAGTTTACATATTTACAAATAAAATATTTACAAGTAAATAAATTCTGTTCTACCATTGGCTCCTGTTGATAGAAAAACAACTTTGCGCAAATTAAAAAAATTAAGAAAAATTAAATTAATTCAGGAGGAGATTGATAAAATTAGCTAAAGAAAGATACTAAGCTTTCAAAAATCAAGGACGAAAAGAACGCTAGAGAGAATAGAATAGAGAGAATCTGCACAATGCGCTTAAAAATAGTTAAAAATATAAATATCTATCTTTATTCAATTAAAATACAAATTATTCAATTAAAAACTTTGATCTCGATTCGCGATTCTGGCCCCCTTGTGGTGGCAGACAACTCATTAAAAAATTTAGTTCCAGTAAAATAAAAACTTTTTGTGCTCTGTAATTTAATCTATGATACTCTCAATAAAATATTGTCATTTCTTGTATTGTTATTCATCACTTCAAAATATTTCTTGAAATTCACACAGACATCCCCATGTAGACATTGTAGACTTGCTCATATAGATTTCTTCTCATCATGTGGTAGATGGAGCTTATCTCCTGGTGGTTACACTTTCCATTAAAAACGATTTTCTGTGCCCATTTTACTAGCAATTTAATCTTTTGTTTGTGAATGTTGCTAGCATGTATCGTCACGATTGAGCAAATAAGTGAAAATTGATATCAGCAAAGATTAATATATAGTGAGTGCTGATTTTGTTGTTAACTGACGTCGTAGATTCCACAGTAGGTCGAGTTTCCCTGCTGCCTTCTGTAGAGTCTCCTTAACGTGTGTTGAAAGGTTTAGGGTTTGGTCTAGTTTAACGCCAAGAGAGGTATACGTGTTCGTGCTCAAAATGGGGCTGCTGCGATGTTTTAAGTCTAGGGATTTTTCTGAAAGTTTCCTCTGCGATCCAAACAGCACACATTCTGTTTTCCCCCTTTTCGTATTCGTAATTAGACCGTTTTCAGACAGAGACAGGCAACTGGCGAAAGAATACAGAAAAGCTGATTTTGATTAGGATAGAACAAAACCGTGGATGTTAACTTAAGCAATGAATGATAAAACATGAAGATGAAATTCTCACAGAAAGGAAAGCAGCTGACCACATGATGGAAAGCTACGAAGAGAAAAGCGACATTGAAGTGTCTGGAGACAATGCTAGGAATTTTCCAGCAGTAGACGTCATGTCTCAGCAATTCACAGAAATGTATATATATATATATATATATATATATATATTGAAAAATAAGAACAATGATTGCAACTAAGAGTTTCACGATATTTCGATGATATTTATATATATATATATATAAAGAGAGAGAAAGAGAGGGAGAGATGGAAGAACCAATCAGACAACTTAAAAGGAAAAAGTCATCAGGGCCGGAAATGGGGTTACAGATGCTTTTGGAACACTTTGAATCCTGAACAAATAAAATCTTGTTGAAAGTATTCAATTACCGACTGGAATAATGCATCAATGCTATAGATTTGGAGGGAAGTCATGAGGGTCCTTATTCATAGAAATAGCAAAGACAAGTGCAAAGCTGACAGCTAAAAGTCTAACAGTCTGACATACTGTGTTAAGAAGTTAATGGAGAGGACTGTCAACACTCGACTGTCATGGTATTTGAAGCAAAAAGTCTTAACTGCAAAAAGACTGATTGAGGCAGTTCAGATCCACTAAATACTAAACCACCTACGTTGCCTACGAAATTGAACATGTTATGTAACACAGCAAGGATAAACCTGAAAAAGGCCTTTGAAAAAGTGTGGGAAGGAGGCTTGAAACTAAAGCTCCAGCAGAGTGGAATCAAAGGAAGTATGTATATGGGGTTTTGCCAGTATTTTACCAAATAAAAAACACAAGCACAGAATCTAAGACAGAGAGCAGAAAAAAAAAGATGCTGAAGAAAGGAGCCCAATAAGGTGGAGTCCTGTCTCTGGCTTTGTTCCTTATCTTTATGAATGACATCCTCAATGACCATCCTCAAAATGGATCGAAGGTGCTGTATGCAAAGATATCTCAGTCGTCTGGTGTTTAACAGACTCATTGGGTACAGTCACTCTATGCATATAGAGGGCGCTGAAGAGAATTAAAGACTGGAAAAAAGAATTATGTAAGTCGATTTTCTGGGAGAAGGGTCAAGGGAGAAAGCTGTTATCTTGATTGTTTGAGGCCATACTTTGCCACATGACAAGTCATGAACATATCTGGAAGTGATCTTTGACCTCAGAATGGCTTTGAAAAGCCAGATTGACAGGAGGACCACTAGAAACTTTTTGAGACCTGATAGGAAGTGGGCTACAACGTGCAGAAGATCGTTTATACTGGAAGTCTTAGAATATGGAATATTTGCATGGAGTACAGCAGTAAGGGCGATTGAGTAAAAGTTTGAGAAAGCAAACAAAATCCAAAAACTGGCCTGGAAAGCCTGGAACAAACATCCTTACTCATTCAACCAAGTACAAGAGACTGAATAGTCATCTAATGAATAACAGGAGATCAGAACTCACAAAGTACTGACTGAAAAAGAAAGCTGCCCGCCTTAGGCTCACAGACTAAAACGATAAGACTCAGATATGAATGAAAACAAACAGTACTCCAACCTCTATGTATACAATTCTTTCACTGTAAAAAAGAAAGGACTTCCTAGAGATACGGCAGCAGGTCACAAGGATCCTCAAAAAGGAATTGAAGCTTGACATAGAAAAAAAAATGATACCCACTCAGCTATATCAGTGAAGAATACCCAGCAGAAGCATGGACGCATCTCTATACTCACAGCCGAAGGTTCAACACGAAATAGAGGAGAGGGTATATATAGTAGTCTAGAGGACAGAACTGCCCATTACCAGTCCATCACTACAGCCAAGTCATCTACCAGCTACAAAGGAGAACCTGACCTATGAAGAATCCAGCCAGTTATAGTCATTCAGACCAGAAAAAAGGCTAACAAAAGAGTTGTCATCTTCACTAACGCCCTGTCTGTGCTAATAGCAAATTCCAATGCCAGAAATAAAGAACTGTATAACCTTAGGACTATCCTTTACATGCTTCAACAGAACACTAAAGAGACTGTCAACCAATAGATTTTGTGTCAATGTAACATTCTTGGCAATGAAGAAGCTGACAGGTTTCCAAAAAGGAGGAAAACAAGAACAAAAAAACTAAACAGCTATGAGAGAAATAAAAAACATGCAAGGCTAGTNAAAGAAAAAAGGCTAACAAAAGAGTTGTCATCTTCACTAACGCCCTGTCTGTGCTAATAGCAAATTCCAATGCCAGAAATAAAGAACTGTATAACCTTAGGACTATCCTTTACATGCTTCAACAGAACACTAAAGAGACTGTCAACCAATAGATTTTGTGTCAATGTAACATTCTTGGCAATGAAGAAGCTGACAGGTTTCCAAAAAGGAGGAAAACAAGAACAAAAAAACTAAACAGCTATGAGAGAAATAAAAAACATGCAAGGCTAGTTGTAGGTTAGCACAACAATAATAACCAACGTTATGCAGTTCATACGGTTATTGTTTGCCAGTCACAAAGTGAAATTTGAAGGTTAACCAGAGTAGCAAAAGGCTCAACAATCAATTTAAAAAACACAGGAATGTCTAGGTGTCGGTAAGAAAAGTACCATTTTGAAATGTTTGTTAGAAATTGGAAACAGCATTATCAAACAGGTAGAAATGTTTAAACATCTATGAAGTGTAATAACAGTAGCAGAGAAAAGGGACGTAGAGATAAGGAGAATAATAGGAATTAAAAAGAGTACGTTTGAAAATTCTCAAAAAGACCGCAAGTTTTCCTTAGGGACAAGCGTCTGAGTATTAGAATGCTAGGTCAGGTAACCACTAATGTGCTGAAGGTACTGGACTTATCTTTGGAAATCGAAAAGAAGCTAGAAGTTATGGAGATGTGATGCTAAGGAAGAATGCTAAGGCTGGCAAGGATAAAGAAAGTTACGAATGAAGAAGTATTAAAGGGAGTAGGAAAAGAAATAACCCTGATATAGGGGATAACGAAGAAACAGCATGAATTTTTGGGACATAACAAGAGAAAAGAGAAGATAAGAAGTCTTACTGTTACTTGAAAAATAGAAGAAAGGAAGAGCAGAAGAGGGTAACAAATATTTTAGTGAAACGTTTAAGTAGTTGTGTCACAAAGCAAGTGCCGGCAAGAAAAAAGACATAGATGACTGAGATAACTCTGCCCTCAGGTGCCAAAGATAGGAAAAGTTGGAGAAGCCTGATCACCTACGTCATCAAATAATATGATATAATAAGAAACTGACTACACTTTAAGGCATTTGGAATCACCAACTGGCTAAGGAGAGTTACCCCTAGAGAAAATTCTCCACTAAATACAAAAAAACAGGTTACATTTTTTAAAACACTCAAAAATAATTAGTAGGAAACCAGTGTCAAATACCAGACCACAATGAATAAAGGAATAAACAAATAAGGAAAAGTATCATCTATTGTATTGTGCAATCGTATAACTTTTATGCAAGTCCTCACTTGTTAGATTAGTGGCAATTAAAACCGTGCTTTTGTTTTCTCCATTATGAGCAATGTACAGTGTTTGATTATAAGAGCATCCATCTGGAAAAACCACACGTTTGATAAACATGTCCCTTTCACAGTGAACTCGAAAAGCCCAGTTTCTGAATCAAATTGAAGAATGTGAGCATTGCATAATATGACGTATGACATTAAGGGTGATAGTCCTTGCATAGACGTTTAACGTGTTTACATTGGGGTATCGGATTTATTTGCAATTTCTACCAATGAGTGTTCATTTTTCTATTTCATGTGGGAAGATGTGAAGATTTAGGGAAAGTTATATTTAGGAAAAGACAACATGGAATAGTTAAGAAACGAACAACTTGAAAGGAAGCCCTGAAATTTTCCAACCAAAAAACTGCTTTTTGGTTGGAAAAGACTAGTTGATGTTTTTACTTAACAGGTCAATACATTTTAAGTGAGCTATTCTATTTGGTTTTTCAGTTTAAGTAGAACTTTTTTTTATCTTCTTTCCACAAAAGAATCAATGTACTCTTTGACCTTGAAAGAAATAACAAATCCTTTTAAAATAAATAAATTGTGGCTGTTAAAACGAGTGAACTGGCAAAATAGAAAGACAGAAAATTCTTTCTGAGGTGTAAGTAAGCTTCTTTCGGTTTTGTGTTTTTGACATCTCAAGGTTACCGCTATTAAATCTTCGGATTTTGTGTCGAAAAAGTCTTGTGACTAACTGAAAGTAAGTTTTTTGAAATATTTTATGTTTTTTGAAGAATAAAGTAAATTAGAGAAATTTATGAAACAGCGGAAGTATCATGTTAATTGGTATATAAAAGGAGTTTATCGAAAGGTAAAAGCAATATTGAAAGACGTTTTCTATAAGATTTATAGGGCTCCAATTATCAAAGAGACTGGTATCGACATGGGTCATGAAAAAATAGGAAGGTATAGTATTATTGGATTTTTCTCTGTTCTTTTTCGAGCAAAAAATGGGAGATTTACAAAGTTACCCTTTTATATTTTAAATCAACGGCATATATTTAAGAAAAAAGTATTAGAAAAAGTAAGAACTATGTGACATAAAATTTGCAAAACAGTTTATGAAGAAAATTCTTTGTTCAAACTTTTGATTTTAAATAAAAATATTGAGCACAAGTGTCCCGTAGTGTCCGAAGTCTGCTACTCCTGTCAAAACAAAAAAAGTATTTGCAGATGATGAAAACAAATAAATATTTGTTTTAGAAGAGAGGTGAGTAGGAGAGAGGGAGAGAGAGGGAGAGAAAGGGAGAGAG
>RDPX01000025.1:755987-769803 GCA_003991215.1 Morbakka virulenta
AAATCCTGCAAAAAAGTGCCACAGTTAAGCAATGCATCTAACCCTCTGATTAACCTTTCGAAATAATCCTCTTGCTCCACACCTTGTTCAGAAAATAGACGTCGACACCTTTTAGTTATTGAAATCTATTTCTTGGTTCTTCGCGTCTTCTCATCATCAAGCCGATTGGGATAAAACTTTGAAACTTACAGACATTTTCTTGCAAACAGAATAAATATGTATCATGCCGAGTTTTATCTGCCCACCAAATCCAAGACAACAAAAGTTATCAGTGAACCATCAGCAGTAATGATCAGTTCAATTGGTTGTGCATGATACAAAACCCTAAAAAATGTTTAGTGGTTTGCTGAGATTGACTAGTTGCTATTTTGTTCACGGAAATTGATGTTTTACAGGCGGAAAATCTTAGGTATGCCTTTTCTTTTACATCTATCAATGAGGTTTGACAAAATTAACCAATGACAACATGATTGCTCTTCTTGGAAAGTGCAATTTGTTTTTATTTTTTTTTGTTTTAACGTCATTTTTTCCAGTAACTGGAGCTCAGACGATGAGGAATTTCTTGGCCGGATGCCTTCCTGACGCCAATCGATGGCTTTTTTTTATGAAGTTCTAAAATCGCCGGCTCAGGGAATCGAATCCGAATCCAGCACGTCCTCCCTTCTTTGTTACATTTTCTTATCCTTTGGAAAAGAATGAAGTCTAGCATATTAAAATTTAAATCCATGAAAAATAACAACTGGTTCTGAAACATTAACATTGTACGGCAAGGCAGCGTTGAGATAAAAGCAGGAAGAAGTAGCAGCAGGTTAAGAAAAAAAATCCAAAATTTAAAGAAAAAATGACGTTGAAGAGATTTAGCACAGAAAATTAATTTTAATGGAAGGAATTTGATACGTTTTAATAACCTGTCATTATTCAAACACTGTATCTTAACTTTAAAATGCAATGTGGTCTAAAATATTTTTTGTCCATTTTGTAAACCATTGGATATTTTTTTTTAGTTAAAGGCTTCAGATTCTTGCAGCAAAATATTTGTAAGAAGAAAAATACCCCTTTTTATTTGTGATCAATATCAGGTTCTATTTTATAGATAGGGAGATATATAAGAAAATTATAATCTTTATTTGCATAACTAAATAATTTGTATCGCTAATCAGCTCTTTTGGGCTAAAGGATAAGACTTTTTAAGTCTAAGAACACCTGGTCTAAACTAGAACTAGAGAGCTTTTATTAAAAGGTTTGAACGGTATAGTATTTTTTAATAAACGTCAACAAAAGTTCACTTTTTTACTAGACATATTACCTATCATATGTTACTGTGCATTCCATTCCAAAAGTTTCATTTTACATCTGACGTTGGAATGCAAAGAGCTATGATTTTCAGTTAGAGTTTAGCTTTATAGTTATTAAGTTTCTCGATTTTTCTTTGTAGGAGGAAAGACAAGATTGCATTTATGTTATTTAAACATCATCCCTTGCTTATCCTAAACAAACTACCAAAAAGTAGAAAAAGAACTTGACAGAAAATGCTCTTTACTCACAAATATAATAAATTTGAGAACAGTCCATTCTATTCTTTTCTTCTGTAATTCGCCTTGAAATTAACTAAGAAATAAAAAGAAGGAAAATAAAAATTTAGGACTAAATACTTCCATCGTGCCTATCAGGAAAAAGTAACAATGCCATTTAAAAACTGAAATATTATGGAGCAATTGTGAGCAGTAGATTCCAGCACCTGACTACTGAATGTTTCCTTACTATTTGGAAAACAGTACTAGATAATTCTATGATTGACAGTGATACCAAAGCTATAAAGGGTTTGCTTCTAAAAAATATATAACCAATTTAATTATTTTTAATGGGAGAAAGATAGAAATGTACCACTGCTCAAAATGCAACGAAGGATAGTCTTACTAAAAATTCATTTCATTATATTAAGTAAAGGAGATTATACTTCAAAGAGAAGGTTTTAATTAAAGGTTGAATGTATTTGAAAACATAATACTTTACAAACGGTCCGACAAAATTTGTTTATGTGAATATTGGAGATTTACTACCTAATTTCAATCCTAGGTGTAGAATCTTCGTGTTCTGCGCTATCATCTCAATGATATCTTCCACGATTACCACAATGTCAGAGTAGAAACTGGTACTGAAAATTATTCGTCTAGAATTTCTAATTTTTAGTTGTGATCAAAAAAATAAACTTTATTAGTAGACCAAGACGTAATCGTTACAGGTATAAATATCAAAAATGAAATATCTCAGCGAATAAAGAGATTTGAACTGCAATAGCATTTAGAAACGATTGAAGACATAATAAAAAAACCGTGGAATATACCCATATCATATGATGAATACAAAACCTTTGACAGATATTTAGGAATATTTCTTGCAACTTTAAGTTAAAATATATTCATTTTACACCCCTACAAAATACATAATTTACTGCTGAATGTTAATTCTAATAAAGAAAGAGGAAAAATGTTCTTTGATTGGAATAAAGGTAAAAACATTTATTATCGACTATAACTTTTAAAGTTGCATAGAAAAAGTCGTTAACCATACCTAGATTAGTTTTTAATGTCACCAAGCCACTTAGTTTATTGTCAGTTAGTTGAAAAATATACTTCTATACTCCTTGACATTCACAGGAAAAGTCCTTTACAAATATTCCATGTAGTGATCGAGAATCTGATTCAGGAAACACAGTTACTTGAAAGATTGGTGAACTCTGTTATACTGTTAATGAAATACCTACTCCATATCTATAAACCAATAGTATTTCGTAAGTTTTATCTAACATCAGTACAACCTTGATGGTAGATAAGATAAAGTGAAGATAGTCGTATAACTTTTAAAATAGAGAGCTTCAAGATGGGTGACCGTAAGAGGATGGAGAAACAAGAAACAAAGTGTTCTATACAAGTGGCATGAATTTTCACTCGAGTATTATGGGGTAATATTCAAAGATATGTTTGTTGCGAGTTGGAGTGGCTTGATAAACCCATGAAGAAAAAGGGATTGTTTCTGAGATTACCAACAGGAATTGACCAGAAAAAGTGATTGAACATATTAATTTGTGTTCTGGAAAATGTAATCAGGAGTCACCAAATTTTTAAAGTTGACTTTACAGTAATTTGTGGGAAAATAATGCCATGCACTGTGCTATCGTTTGATCCAATAAAAAAAGGAAAAAGCAAATATTGAACTATAAGGAAGTAACGTATCTCTGTAAAATACACGCGAATAACAAACTGTCGAAGCCTAAGTCTTAGGCTTGAAACAAAAAATTCAAGAACAGCTGTCTATTTAAGCTTTCTCAGAAATATTCTAATGATTGAAGATGTTATTGTTAGATGGGCTCCTAGAAGAGTTAAAACTCCCTTTGGAGGTCAGTTGTTTTTTATTGGGTTAATCTGACCATAGAATGACAAGATAGGAAATGCTACTTAAATTATTAAAATAAGTCAAATAAAAAGTTTGCATAGATCAATTATTTCCTCGCCCTAATAAGAAACATTTTATGAACGAGTGTTACAATAAAAAGTATGCTAAAGGTGCAATACGAAGTAAGCCGCTAACTTCCAAAAATGTTTATTGAATATATCTTGTGATTAAGAAGCGATGAAAATAAAAGGAAAATCATTAAATTGTACACATTCTGTGCACTTGTATATTGACAGATCAGAGATTAATAATGGCCACGGATTTAAACTTATAATTTAAAATTCAACATTAGTATATTGTTGGTTTCAAAATATTCTGCTTTGCATGAAAAAAATTATCAAAATATTTATCCCTACGTTGGCAAAGAATTTTATATTTAGGAGACTGGAAAAACTGTTTATATAAGTAAGTAGTTACACACCATCTAGTGATGGATGGGTGAAAAACCCACATTCAGTGCCCAACAACAAGCCAGGAAAGTTGAATGCAGGCACATGTACTGTAGCCACAAGACTGAGATAAAATAACCAAATAAAAATGAAAACATCACTTGAACCTTGCAAGTGGCCCCTCACAACTAGTGAGGAAAGGCACATTGCTCAAGCGGTTGTTGTTGTATAACAACAACTCATGACTACAGCACTCCCCACTCCTAGCCTGATAACTGACAATACATGGAAAGATGTCTTAGTACTAACACTAAGTCTGGTATTGCAGCATTGAATACAGACTGGATATTTGTTATTGCCCAGTTTGGTGACAAAAACAACAACGCACAGGCAAAAAGAGCCATGTTCTTATGTATGCCAAAGGGCATAAGTAAGTAAGTAAGTAAGTAAGCTTCATATATNTAGGTAAGTAAGATTTTATTTGTCACTTTGTCACAAACATAAAATAAAAAATGTTTACAAATGTTTAAAAAAAAGAAAGGCCTAGAAAGTCAAAAAATTACAATTTAAAGTTAATTTACAAACTTTTGTACGAATTAATACTAAAAAGAATGTTGCATAAGAATATTACAATTTGAATTAAATTAAAAATAATGCCAGAAAAAAGAAAAAAAATCACCCCTAATTGAAGTGGCAGGGATAACATTAAAATGTCAAACTGACCTTATTTCCATAATGGTTCCTTAAGAGGTGATTTTTAATTGAAAAAAAAATGTTAGTTTTGGGCAAGAAAAAAATAAGAAGATAAAATTTAAAAATATAAACTTTGAAGTGTTTTAAAATGAGATGTCTTAAAATGAGATATATTCTTCATGTATATTATAAAGAGCTTGACTATTTAAGGTAGAAAATATTGGTGATTTTTTCCTTTTTACGGAAAGACAATCATGAACTTCCTGTTTTAATTTATCATTTCTCTATTCATTTCCTTTTCAATTAAACAATAAACAATCCCATCAATTTTTCAAAGAAAGAGAAGGTTTTCATAATCTATCAAATATGTTGAGGTCAAAAAAGGAACAGATCACGTATTAATTCAGAGCAACTCGGAAATAAATGGTGTCCTACTTTGTAACAATTTTTCGCAATTTTTAATATCTATCTCATTTTTTAATTAATTTTGTCTTCATTTGCAGTATATTTTCCAATTTGTTAACAAACCTATCGAAATACACACACACACACACACACACACACATATATATATATATATATATGTATATAAATGTGTGTGTGTTTACATGTAGGATGACAGAAATAAGGAACTATGATAATTATTTTTTTATATTTTCTGACGTGAGAAAATAGAAATATTAAGTTGATACTGTGTCTATATTACTAAATATAATATATAACATATAATATGCATACATTATATTACCTTATAAATAATATTACAAAAGTTACAAGTCAAGATTTTTCTGCTGCAATTCACCTTGACGCTAACGAAGAAAAAAAAGAAGATACGAAATGCTCTCTCTAAAGCTATTTCAATGTCTCCTTAAAGCAAAGCAATTTACAATAATTGTCTTCAATTAAAAACTTGGCTCTTTGTCCCAAAACATTTTTCCCAACAAAACAGCAACTACATTTTACCAGATTTAGTCCATTATCAAAATAATTAAGGTATTGACACCCTCAAAATAAGGTATCGATTCTTTCTTGTTGTCGCTAATTCTTTTTAGAAATATCAGCACGCCACCAATCAAGTGGAGAAGTTGAGTAAACAAAATTTCTATTTGTTTACCACTTTTAAAATCCCTAGTAAGTCACGACGGTTAAAAGTTGGCCTATTTCCATTTGGTAAGATAAAGAGTGTTTTTTCTTTACCTTTTTGTTAAGTGCTAGCCTTTTAGCTGGATTCTATTGCAATCTTCTTTCCATCTAAATTTCTCTTGTCTGATTATATTAACAGACGTCATTTTTGCAATTAGCAAACGTATGAAAACTAAAGGCAAATTTAAAGATAAAAGCCACGTTCGGAGAAATGGATAGTAATCAACAGTTCATTTATTTAACAGCATTTGACCTTCTATGACGTCAATTTGCTTGTGAATTTTCTTGTCGGTTTATGGAAGGCTTAAAAAATCAGTTAACTTAAAACGTTTTTGTATATCACGGTAATGAGCTTCTTTATAAAGCGTCCTTTGAAAATGATAGCTTGTTTAGGTTTCTTTAGTTAACTGACTTTTATTGAGTTAATCACTCGTATTATTTTACCAGAAAAAACGAGCATCATATGGCTATATGAGATCTGCATACAGCCATTATACTTGGGTGACAAGTATAACTTTTTTATCGTTCAAGGTCTTTTTCAGTATACGTGCTATCTTATGTAATTGAGTCTATTGTATGAACTTCTCTTTCACATTTATTCCTAGTTGATCAATCCATTTTACGGAGAATTATTATTATTTTTGTTACTATTATCTTTATTATTATTATTATTATTATTATTATTATTATTATTATTACATACTAGATAGTTTTCGGACTGTTGGAATTTGTGTCTTTATTCCTATTATTTTTGTCACAGCAAATGACCAAATGCTAGCAAAATATCCTGCGTTTCATATTTCCGATCCTTTTCTGAAGATCATCCAGTACCTGTGCTTTTCCCTTTCCAATTTTCAAATTTTTGTCACACTTTCAGAGACATCTATAAGAACAGAAACAACTTGCAACTTTCTCACGTTCTATAGTCTTCCAGTTTCCCTCCGCAAATTTTGATATTTCTGCACTCTTCCATTGACTGGTAGTGCAGAATCTATGATCATACCGCTTATTTCTTTCCTTTCATTTAGAACAATCTCTAGCCTCCTTACCACACTGCCGCATTGTATTCCGCAGTAAATTTACATCATTCTCTGTTGTTTCCTTTGGGTTAAGCCCATATCACCTTTCCTTATATTCTAATGCATGTTTCTTACATAGCAGCCAATAAATTCTCTTTGTTACTTTATAAAGGCGTCTATTGCATTCGTTTTGAAGTACTCTTTAACATTCACTTATGCTGCACACTTTCTACAAAGGAGACTTTATTCTATTAATCAATGTTGTTTTGCATGTAACTTGTTCTGACCTCCCGCTCCTTTGCATCACACAATAATATCTTTGTCTAAAGTTTAGTATCACTTCTGACTAAGCAATTCCATATCAACCTTTTCAGACTTTTCTCTGATGAATCGTTAATACATCCTTTTCTCCATTTATTTTTACTCATGATGCCCTCTATCTCAATTATTCATGACATACAACTCCACTGAGCTAGCATTTTTACAGAGCACATCAAGTGTAACCCCAAATTTATTTCCCTCTCCTCTAACATAGTGTTCAATGCTTATGAATCCTCTCCTTTCTTCAAAGTCAATTTGTTCACATCACTTCGAGGTTGTAACGCCCCATGTATCGCCATCATTTTCCTTGTTGTTCTCTCTAAACCTTTGGGGTCTCGATTCAATTTTTTTCTCATTTAATTTTATCTTATATTTAGCTTTGTCCTTCTTCTATATTCCTTATAATTTTCTCCTACTTCCTACTACTATCAATATCTGGCACACTCTTGAAAACTTTCCACCTCCATTTATTTTGCTGATATTTTGTAGGGTTTTTTCCTGCTCTTTTCAATCATCATCTGTTTTAGTTCCTCGATGACAGTTCTAACTCCTTTTCTTATCACTTCATATTCCTCTTCCATATTTTTCACTTTTTCTAGCTCCTTTGCCTCAATTTTGAAGTTCTGTTTTCTTTTCACCAAAGTTACTTTCTGCCTCAATCTTTTATATCTCCCTTTATTCTTCGTTTCCAGCTAGGCACATTTTTCTTCCTATTTTTAATTTCCTCTAACCTAGCTGGTTTCCAACCAAAATACCTGCAACTCTGATTAGGTCATTTCTTTGTGTTGTATTGCTAGTTTCCTTTAACTTGACGACTCATTTACGTCCTAAAGCCTTCCTATTAGCTTTGTTAAACGTTATTCCTTCTGTGATTCTTCCTTCAACTATTATTTGCCCTCAGTTTTTCAACAACCAGTCTCTCTTCTTGGAATTATTTAATTCAATATTACAGCCTCCTTTTTATTACGTCTTCTTACCTCAACATCCTCTTCCTGATCACCAAATATAACCTTTTGGTTACTTCTACTGCCCACTATCTCTTCCATAATTCTCATCCGAACCTCTTCCTCGTCCATAACTGTATTCCGAAGCTTTGCCTCCAAACTATCATTTTTGTTGTGAAGATCAACTTCAATTTTCCATGTAATCATTCTCAACCCAAGACCTGATACCCATCGTTCTTTCTAATGGCCCATTGCATTGTCATAAACATACTGTTCCATTGAATCAAACATACCCCTTGACATCCATCATCCAACATTCTTTGTCTGTAGCCTCTGACAGGTCTTTCTTCATAAAACGGCTCACTCCTGTAAAAGAATTCCATCACTACATTGCCCACTTTCTTGTACCACCTCATTCTGGCATTAGGAGAATAACGATCTAATCCTCGTGCAGCAGATGTGCCTTACCCGAGAAAAACATGCTGGACGAAGAGCCTCTAGATGGGGATCGAGCCCCATTTACGTCGTTATTTGATACACTATTTTTTGACATTTGGGACTCTTATAGAATTTTAGTGAATTTAAGGTTGCACTACCACCAGTCTTTTCTTTGTTACACCATCACAAAAAGGATTGCCAACCAGGGTTGAAGAGTCCCCCTTCACATGAGACAGACTTAAACCCTCCAAATGCCAACTTGGTATTTTTAATCTAGAAGTAGACTAACAGGGGTTACACCTTGCCAAATGTGAGTTCGAGGTAGATTCTAAATGACTGCTAAAGCTAGGATGGTTGAGGAAGATGAGCGTCCATTAACTTTTAAATACCCCGATGGCATGGGGAAAATAGAATTCTGGAAGTCTAACTCCAAATCGTGGTCTTCGCCTGCTGAAACTGTTTGGAACTAACAGGAGAAGGCGCAAAACGTGAGTATCTGGCGTCTTATAATAATCAGTGGCCAGATAGAACAGCTTGTTAGTGTTGCCTGCAATTGCTCTGGGAGAAGAATATCTGATTTCAAAATCAGGGCAGGCAGCGCTCTTTAGCCTGGAAGAGCAGTCGGTCTAGTGGAATCTACACTAACAATTGTATGGGTGGATGATACTCATAAGCTTTGGAAAGCAGTTCATTTAAAGAAGGTTACACAAACAATTATACCAGCAACTCGAAGGTACCGTGCCAATATGGTTGGCTGGCTACTGCGTTATGAGGTCGCCGATTGCGGAATCTTGTAGATGTTGCTTCTCAGTCAAAATAAATGCCTTATCCAGAGTATCGGACAACCCTAAATGGACTGAACCAAAGGTAGATTTAGATAACATTCAACCTTAACCTAGAATTACAGTTGATGTTGCTTATAATAGAGTGACATCAATAGATGCTGATGACAGAGCAAACCAAGTCAATGACAATAAACTACATACTATAAATAATTTAATGTGGACAGAAGAGCAGAAGAGAAGGATTGTGGAAATCGATGATGACGAAAGAAACAGAGGAAGAAACTTATTAAGAAAACGTAAAAAAATTAATTAAAGCGAGATGGGACACTGGCATATCTGGCAAGTAAGACGATAGCCCAAAACCTATATAATAATACTAAAAATTGGAAGAAAAGAAGATGGGTAAGGAATAATCTGATCAATAGTCAAAATAGTAATCAGGAGATAACACAAGTAAGACAGGCGACTGACGAAAGACTCGATTTCAGTCTAGAAAAAAGAGGAAGAAGATTTAAATCAATGAAAGATGTGAACAAGGAGACTAGCGTGGGTTTGGCTTGCTATATGTATAAATCAAAGATGTATAAAAGCTGCTTGGAGAAGGGAACAACTGAAAAAAGAAAACACCATCATTGTAGAGTCTTTGACCATCCAGGAAGAAAGTTGGAGTTACATTGACATTTGAAGGTAAAAACATAAAACTAGATGATTTGATGGTCAAAGCAGAATGAAAACTATTAAGAAGGAATGTAAAATACACTATAAAGGGGTGTAGAAATTGAAAAGTATAAGAAAAAAGAACAGCAAAGCAAGTTATTTAGAGACCAGGAACAGCAATGCCACATGTGGTTAAAGCAAAACTTGGTTGAAACAAGGTCGTGGAAGGTGATGGAAGTTGCAGGGTTTGCTTTAAACATAATGAAACCGAAGAGCACTTGGTTGCAGGATGTAACGTATTGGCAAACAGTGAATATTTATCAAGACACAACAGGGTTCTGACGATATTCGCAACTGTATAGCCAAAAGAAAACAATCTAAGCGGACAGGATAGGGTTTGGTGGAAGGAAAGATAAGAACAAGGAACAGTTTTAAATAAGGACAAAGCGAACCTATTTGGGACTTTAAGTTCCACCTCTGAAAAGGCTACGACGGCAAGGGAAGCAGATTTAATTCTTAGAGACAAAAAAGGAAAACGAATCTGTATATGCGACATGGTCTACCCTCAGCAACGAAGCTTAGACACGAAAAAGACAGAGAAAAGGACGAAATACCGGCTGTTGCCATTCGAGATGTTGGAGATTTATTTATTTATTTATTATTTATTTACGAATATTTATACAGGATAAAAGCTTCAGTTATTTACATATTTACATAAATACTGTTATCAATGTTTGTCCTGTAGAATATAATAAAAGATATAATAAGAACTGATTAAAAACTATATAAAATTAAAAGCCTTCAAATTTCAATCAAGATGAAGATAAAAAGGGTCTTCTGTCTTCAAGTGGCATATTATTAAATAGCTTAGCTCCACCATAATAAAAACTAGATCTAGCAACTTCTAGTTTTATTGATGGGAGTTTTAATAAATTGGCATAATTTCGAGTCCTTTTAGAATGTTTCATAATTTTAAAGTAGTTGTCAAAATCTTCGTGTTGAAGTTTCTTTTTAATACACTTTCCGACCAGTGAACAGACTTGTGATTCAACAACTTGAATAATACTTTTTGTTGGCTTCCCAATGATCTTTGCAGCACGACGTTCTAGTGAGGTGAATTTTGATTTCTGAGTAGCTGTAAAACTGGTCTTGATTTTTGAGCTGTATGTGAGTATCGGTAGTATCATCATCTTGTATATCAGGTTTGCAGCGTCGATGGTTAAATTTCTTCGTACGTTGGTTAACAGTCTAAGTCTTCCACAGGCTTTCTTGTATGCGCGGTCGAAATTTGAAGCCAATGACAGATGGTTATCAATTAGATTTCCAAGATAGACATATTCTGTCACGAAGTTGATTGGAGTTTTGTTGAAGATGATATTTAGATCTCTACCATGTTTATTGAGACGTTGGGCGGTCCCAAATAACATAACTTCAGTTTTTCCCTTTTTTAGGTTCAGTAACAGCTCGTTCAGTTCACAATATCTGCCCACTTGATTCATAGCTTCATTCAAAGTGTCCTCGATATGTTGTAATTTCTTGTCAGCGAAAAGGAGAACAGTATCATCAGCATACTGAAACATATCACAATCTGGAATACTTTCTTTTAGATCGTTAAAGAAAGTAATGAATAATAACGGTCCCAGGATTGATCCTTGTGGGACACCAGATGTAATACAACGAGTTTCAGAGGTGATATTTGCTTGTTCAACATACTGAGATCTGTTGAACAGGTAATCCGAAAACCAAGACAGTTCAGGGCCATCAATTCCGTACAGCATAAGTTTCTCTAGAAGAACAGAATGTCCGACCGTATCGAACGCTTTAGACAGATCGAGAAACAAACCGCCAACCATGTTACCATTGTCAATATATTTTCGTATAGAGTCACAGAATAATGTGGTAGCAAGCTTTGTAGATCGATTTTTACGAAATCCAAATTGACAGTCGCTGAAAAGTTTATTCGATTCAAGATATTGGTACAACTGGTGATGTACTGCTCTTTCCAACAACTTTGATAAGACCGGAAGTACAGAAATTGGTCTGTAGTTCTCAACGAGTTCCGGATTTCCCGATTTGAAGATTGGACAAAGCTTCGCGACCTTCCAGGCGTGAGGAACAGTAGATGTGCGTAGGTTGATGATATGCGATATTGGTGAAGCGATTTCTCGTCAAGTGTTAACCGCTACTTCTACAGAAAAATAATTTTTGTTGCTAAGATTCAATTTGAAATGAGGGTGGTCCATTTCAGCGGTTGTTTTCACACGGAAAATATTAATGTAAAAAGAAAAGCCCAGGATACATAATAACGGTAATACCGATAATAATTGGAGCCCTCGGTAGCTGCTTACAGAAAGTAATAAGTAAACTTGCGAAATTAATAATGGAACAAAAATTTTGCACGACTTTCTGGAGAATACAGATAAGTTGCTGAATGAGTAGAATGGTTGCAGGAAGAAATGCAGAGGTACAAAAGACCACCTTTTCATAGAAAAAACAGTATGTAGTGACTGTAGAAAGAAACGAACACATTTGGATATGGCTTGGATAGATTATAAAGAGTTTGTGGTGTGGTTTCTCATTCTAGATTCCGGAAATTCTGAAAATACCAGCTTCAGCTAATAACGTTACTGATTTTATTAATAAATGGATTGGTCTCAACTGGAGAAATTTTCTCGATTTATATAGGAATGGAATTTTGGATAAGAACATGTGACACACTTACTTCAAAGCGAAGAAAGTTGGTGACATCTGATGATTTAAAGTTACCTAGTAGTGGCAGAATTAAGACGTCAAAGAAGCTGGATATAAACACCTTGGAATTACAGAGTTTGACAAAGTAAAGAATATTGCAATGAAAGAAAGGTTTAGGAAAGAATACTTATGTAGGACACAAGCCATCATGAAAAGTAGATTCCAAATAAAATCATACAATGAATACATGAAAAGTCTCTTTATTGAGATTCGAGGCAGCTACTATTGAGTGGAATATAGCAGAACCTGATGAGATGGACCGAAAAACCTGCAAAGTTGTGAGAATAGATAAGGAGTTTTATCCCAAAAGTGGTGTTGATAGACTATACATAAAGCAAAGCAAAGGTGGTAGGAGGCTGATAGATTGGAAAGACTGTATTCCTACCGAAGAAAATACTCTTGCCTGGTACATTAAAAACTATGTTGAACCGTTGCATTGGTCGTTGCAGATAAAAGCAGTAACACCATACCAGTCTGTGTGGGAATAAGAATGGAAGGGTATATCATATCGAAAGTCAATGCAGTATGCTAGCGTAGAGAGAACAAAAATATAATATTACAAGATATGTACATTTGCACCTGTATGAAAAATACGAAGTTGACAGAGGCAATAAATGGTTCAACCATAAGGCAGATGGGGTCATCAATAATGCTGATTATAAGATCTTGTAAATTGTCATGATACAGTGTGACAAAGAGAGTGAGGCCCTCCGGCCAGACATCGTTGTAGTGGATAAGAAAAAAGGAAGGTTAAAATCGTTGATTTTGAGATATGCGAGAAAGAACTAGAAAAGATTGATAAGTACAAATCACTAAAGGATGAGATTGCATATTTTGGGGAAATACGAATAGTGACTGTAATCCCAATTGTCATTGGAGCAATGGAAGCGATAGCAACGTGGTTTGGAAATTTATCAAAGAATTATGAATGCAAATGTGTGTTGAGCATGAGTAGAAACTGCTCTGCTAGATACAGTAAGGTTTCCAAGATTGGTACATTGCTCTTAATGGTATTCGTTCAGAGACAGAGAAGCAGTTCTTTGGCAGCTGGTTTGTGTCAAGATTCACAGTGATTTTGCCAAAGCTAAATAAGATTCAATGGTTTGAGTTGATATAAATTTTTTTTTTTTAGTTTTAACGTCATTCCCCCCATCAATTGGGGTTCAGACGGTGCCCTTCACCGGGACTTTGGTTTGGCAGTGAGGAATTTCTTGGCCGGATGC
>RDPX01000025.1:802174-817021 GCA_003991215.1 Morbakka virulenta
CTCTCTCTCTCTCTCTCTCTCTCTCTCTCTCTCTCTCTCTCTCTCTCTCTCTCTCTCTCTCTCTCTCTCTCTGGCTCTCTCTCTCCATCTATCTGTCTCTCTTTCTTTCTTTCTTTCTCTCTCTCTCTATGTATATATATATATATATATATATATATATATACCTATCTATATATATATCTCTTTCTTTTTTTTCTCTCTGTATATATATATATATATATATATATATATATATATATCATTTTTGTGTCTTATTTAAATATCTTTCTTATAACGTATTCCACTTGTATATTTGAGTTAAAACTCAAGGTATAGCTTCAGTACTTTGTACTTTGCCCTTTTCAACCCTCATATTATCCTGCACCCGCATGCCCTCGAATTATTCAAAAATAAATTTTTCTTTTAAGAAAAAAATTCCTTTAGTCTTTGGTGTAGGCCTTTAGTGTATGGAACATGTGCTTTCACACATCATCCGTTCAAATATTCCAAATATTGAAATATTACTCTCATTCCCTTCTTATCACTACTTTTGACGATTCTTTTGTCCATATTGTCTTTTATTTTTGGAAAAAAGAATGTGTAATGTTATTAGTTTTTATAACTACCAGAGCGTTGTAAAAGGTTAATCATGTATCGTTGTATTTCAATTTAATTCATTCTATTTCTTTATTGTTATATTTCATATGACGTTTGCACCTACTGTAATCCTTTTTTGTTTGTGTTCAATTGTTTTAGAGTTTCCTAAATTTACCTCTCACCCCAAACCAACCCTTTGAATCATTATAACTTAAAATCTATTGGTGTTTTTTCTCTCAGAGAAGTTGTTTCACTGACTGTCATAAAATCATGAAATGTTCTATCTGAGATTTTTTTGCATGTGGATCTGTTGATTTAACCACATATCCACTACAACGCTAATTGCACTTATTGTTTTAGATATAACTATTAGAAGTTTCACGAAATGTCATTAAGGTCTTTTGTGAAATATACACATTTGATTCAAGTAGTTGCTCATGTCAATTTTGTTTTACTCAGGTGACTTTTACATTTAAGGCCATAGGGTTCACTGTGTAAGAAAATTTGAATTATATGAACCAATCAAACTCATTCTTTCTGCGTCAATTGTTATGAGTATGTATTTTTATTTAATGGAGGGCATTGCATCTTGCAATAAATATATTTTTGTTCTGCGAGGTTGAAGACTTCACTTGTGGAAGTGAGTAAAATCTTGATAAGTTTTGTTTATATTGTAAATATTTATTATTAAATTTTATCGTACTACATATATATATATATATATATATATATATATAATGTATTAACCAATTTGCTTTGCTTTTGGAAATATTGGAGATGACCAAAATGTGTCATTTTTTTTCTTTTAAATTAATTTCTGTGCTTTAGTCCACGCTAATATTCCTAGGAGAAATTGACATATACACGAAATTCTGAACATGAAAGATGTACTAACTACGAACAACATGGTGGAGAGCGAGGACCAATCACAGGGTAAAGAATTAGTTCAAATACTTCCAAAAAGCAATATAGTTGGGTTAAGTTAGTAAAAAGTGAAAAGAGAGTCCGAAACATTTCTCCAAAACAAATTTACATATAGCTGAATACAGCCATCAATACAGTCAAAGACGTTATCATCTCCATTAATATCTTATACATTGTGAACTAGAAAATATTGGGGGTTGTCTTTATTCCCAAACACAAACGTTTTGATGCAAAAAGCCTCTTATGAGTGTTTAAGGCTAAACATACAATCTAATCATTGTCCAGCAACAGCTGATTAAAAGGTACTGACAATCTGATGCTAAAATATCTTTGGCTGGCTCCCTGAATGACTTAACGTACCCAGTGTATCTTGTTTTGGGGGTAACTTGCAACCATCATCTTTCAAGACCGTACTTAAACGTTTATAGTCATGGGAGACTTTGATATGCCCATCACCCTTCCTTATGTGAACAGCTAGAGAAGCCTACTTACTATTAGTTATGGGGTACAAAATATTACTCTTTATCAATACGCCATAGTCCCTTTTAGAGTTTGCAAGCATAAAATAAGGAACGTGCTTGGCGTTCTGAAATACCGGTTTGCTACCCGACTTCAGATTGAGACTAGCACAGAAATCACAAATTCTATATTTGGACGATAAGAAAAGATCAGAATGAGTAGAAGGTAAATGGTTCTGCGAGTCAAGGAAATGGATAGTCTTTGGCACTTTTACTGAAGTACCTTCTCTTTTGCTATACTCTAAAGGACCAGTTTCTTTGTCTACTTTTCTGATGAGACACTACCCTTTTTACTGCCGCAGTCTAGCTTAATATGGGAGAGCCAATCGTACTTAACCTTGAAGAACGGTTGTCATTGACCACCAACAGTATTAAATCAATAGATGTTTGTTACTTGCAGCATAAGAAACCTTGATAGAACTTAATACCAGAAAAACAGCACCAGCATATACATATAGAACAATACTGTTAATAGCCAAAGGATTGTCACAAAAGTTACGAGGATAAATTTGATCCTAAATCGTGGACTGACTCGCCCTTATGTCCAGTTCCTCAGCAATAGCGAATTCATTTATCAAAACGAGAACAAGCAAAGGCTTGAGGCTACCACATATAATACTTTTCGAGACTAAAGCAGGAAACTCATTACCTATGTGATCTTTATCGTCAGGATCCTTTGTTTTAGCATTGACACTTTTATACGATACTTGGCTTGTCTTTCTGGTGTATTGGCTGATGTGGTATTAAGGAGGAGTAATACCACTGTATGTGGGGCTATCGCACTTCTAGGGGTGGCTCCTTGTATTTGTTTCCTTGTCGTAGAGGCACACACCCCGGAAATCGTTTCTACAGGTCGATGAAACAAGATGAGGGTAGCTGATAGGCAATGAGTCTTCGGGGAGTAACATAGATCTTGCCTACTCAAACATGTGAGCCTGGATACAAGCGGACTTCACAAAAGAAATCGTTTATGATTCGACGAGAAACATCGTGGTTTTCAGCAAACGAGCTGTGAAGCGTAAAGGGTGAGATTTGCCACGAAAAACATCTTGTCCTTCCACTGCATGCACCTTCATCTCCAGTCGTCTTAATCTAGTCTTTCCACCTGTCTCAGATGGTTACCGTTAAGAGAGTGAGGTTGACGTTGTGTAACTCTTCTTCACTATAATCAAAGTCATACACCCAATTCATCATTCATTCTTCATTCATTCTTTTTTCTACAAGTACTATGGTGACAGATAAGCGACGAAGTATCAGGTGTGTGTCCATTTTAAGGAGTATTCAAAAACCTGCACACAGGGGGCTCAGGCTTTTTGGGTCGTCATTTATTTACTTGGGGTAAAGGTGAATTTCGGTAGCAGTCTGACCTCCTTGGTATGAGGAAGGGGCTAGAAAACTTGCCCTAAATACTAACTGCCTTATCTTATCTTACCTTGGCTAGCTAGCCGCGGTTGACTAGGCCCTACTTCAGAGGTAGAAAATAAAAGAAATTAAAACAAAGGTTTATAAGCTTGAACATTGCTATATGAGAAGTACGTACGCTTATTGATAGAGAACCCTCGGACTGACTTCAAAAACGAACGGCACTCATTGGAAATAAATTGCAAGGTACGATGTCGATATTGCTACTCTTAGTGAGACGAGATTTGCTGGAGTTGGAAAATTATGTAAGAGCTATACCTTCTTCTGGTGTGGCAGCTGGGCTGAGGAGAAATGTGAGGCTGGTGTTAGCTTTGCATTCAGGTCAAAACCAGCCAAAAGAATAAATGATCGGGTTGTGACTTTCAGACTCCGTCTTTGCAACGGAATGAAGTTTACTGCCATTGTTGTTGTCTATGCACCCACCATAACCAATCCTGCTGAAATCGAACACAAGTTCTACGACGACATTAACGCTATTATCAATTCTACTCTTAACACAGATAAGCTTATCATACTTGGCGACTCTAATGCAAAACTTGGCATTGACTATATCCCTTGGAAGGCTGTGATTGGGAAGCACCGAGTTGGTAAATGCAAGAATAATGGTCTTATGCCCCTCTGAATATGTGCTGAACATGAACTATACACCACAAACACCACTTTCTGTCTATCTACCAGAAAAAAACGTCATGGATGCACCCTCGTTTCAAACATTGGCATCTTATTAATTATATCATGGTGAGGAAGAGGGAAAGTTAGAGTATGTGAGTCACAAAGGACATGTAAGGTGCTGAGTGCTGGACTGACCATCGTCCTATCTTTTCTAATCCCAACTTACGCATACAACCGAAGAGACAACCGAAGAGAATGAAAGCATCTAAGAGACTACATTATGAAACTTATGTTTGATGGTAGTAAGCAACATTTTGTAGACTTCTTGGACTTCTCAAAACAACTGTGTTAGATAACCAGGAAGTTGAAGCAGCATGGACTGTACTTCGTGATACTGTGTTTAAAACTACTCTTGAAAGTTCGGAACCTTCTTCTTGTAAAGATAAAGATTGGTTTGATGAGAATAATCAAGAGATCCCACAGCTACTTGAAGAGAAACTTAATGCTTACATAAATAATCTCAACTCACAAGCTAAAAGAGATCTACTCCAAAATATGCACGGAACTAGCCATGCAAGCCTACGGCAAATGTAGGACTCCTGGTTGAGTAAAATTCAAGACGGACAGAAACGACATGAAAAACTATTACCGTGGCTTGAAGGAGGTCTATCGCTCAACTTTAGGATCCTCTCCACTTTAACTGCCAATGGTTCTACTCTGATAACTGAGTAGAACCAATCCTTGAAATCCTTGAGAGGCTGAAAGATTTAACAACGCTCTGAATCGACCCTCCACCATTAATGAAGAAGCTATTGATCAACTTCCCCAAGCGGCAGTCAGAGACTCGATTAATATCGTACCAACTTTAGAGGAGGTCCAGAAAGCGACCCATCAGTTATCGAGTGACAGAGTACCTGGCATGGAATCTATTTTAGCAGAGGTCTACAAAGAATATAGTTCCATGATACAATGCTTGTCCGAGCCCAAGGCAATGGGGAATTCTCAGATTCTATCCTTGTTCCCTTGTTCCAACCATGTTTAGCATAATATTTTCAGCTATGCTTTTCGATGCCTTCAGGAACAATGACGTAGGCATAGGCATCAGATACGGTATGGTTGTTTCACTGTTTAGTGTAAGGAAGCTTCATGCGAACAACAAAGTGAGAATTGACACTGTCAATGAGCTCGCATTTGCTGACGACTGTGCTCTAAACGCTACATCTGAACCAGCCATGCAACACTGGCTTAATAACTTTTTTGCTTCCTATGAAAACTTCGGAGTAACAATAAGTACTAAAGACTAAGGTTATGCCTCAATCAGCTCCAGGGGAAAAACAATACTTAAAACCAAACAAATTCATCAACGACGAACGATTAAAAGTGATAGACACTTTCACATACTTGGGAAGTACACTTTCTCTCTCAGTTGTAATCAATTGCGAGATAAATACAAGGCTAGCAAAGACTAGCGATGCCTTTGGTAGACTCCATACATATCTTTGGACAAGACGAGGTATAACTCTAATAACTAAGCTTAAGGTGTATAAAGCAATAGTTCTTACTACAGTACTTTATGGCTGTGAAGCTTAGACAATTTACAGTCGGCATGCTTTGAAACTGAACTATTTCCATTCAGGCTGTCTCTGCAAAGTACCTGACATAAAATGACCAGACAAAATTCCAGATACTGAAGTGTTCACCAGTGCCAACTTGCCTACTATCATACAGTGATGATGCAAAATCAGCTATACTGGGATCTCCATGTAATTTGCATAGCTGATCATAGGCTCCCTAAAGAAGCTATTGTATGGTTAACTTCAGTTTGGAAAACGGTCCCATGGCGGTCAGACGAAACGCTTTAAAGACACTCTAAAAGCTTCTATGAAGTCGTTTAACATTATGTCAAATTATTTAGAGTTGACAGATATGGATGGTTCTAAATGTTCATCAGATCTCCGAAGTGATCCAAAAACCTGCGAAGCAGAAGAATATCAATTGCTAAAGAACGCAGATGTAGCAGACAGGAGAAAGCTAGTAATCCAGTCATTGTCCCATGTACTCCGTGTCCCCTATTGTCAGAGACTTTTTCTTGCAGAGCTTTGTTTATACAGCCATCTGTTTCATTAAGAAAGGTACCAAAGGAACACGAAGATGCAAGGTGTGGGGGAGAAAAGTTGAAAACCCACCCACTCTCTTCTACCCCTTAAAGACCCTGACAACATGTTAACTGTCAGCTATAATGATAGGAGCCTGCTTGTAATATCCGTCGAAGTAATGCCTTCGTATCTTCGTAGGAATTTTAGGCTGGGTGCACTGAAGAGCATAAATTGTCAAGACGTTTGTAGGTTCCTGTCCCAGTGGTAGCCAAGAAGACTTTTACATACAGAGAAACACTAATCTGGTTAGCCAACAGGTAAAGCATTCATTCGATCTGTTTTATCGGTACAGTTTTTGACAAGAGAGTTATTTTTTACAGGAAAAACACATGTCATCAGGAAATTCCCTCAGTAGAGACTACCCTTAATTGCTATTTTGGTTACAACGTAACCTTCACTTTGTACCCCTCATGAGAATTGAATCTCGTATGGTTGAATCTCTCTTTGTTTATAATGATACATGACTGATTAAGTATCAGAAATTGCTTCACAATAGCAAATTCTTGTTAAAGTTTTTATTTATATCCGGGAATACATCCATTTCAGCAGTATACATCCTGCTATGGAGTAACTAATACACAGGAAATAACCCAAGTAGTCAAGATCTAAACTTTTAGATACATAACCTACAAACAGGGATTTTTAATTTCTTCGCAAGCAATTAGGTTACACGTTGGGAAGAAAGAAGTATGTATGACCAAACAATACAAACCTTGCTCAAAAAACATTTAAGAAGACACTGTGAACCGTCATAAACATTGAACCATTAACATGGTCCAAAATTAGGTAAGTCAGTAATTTACTATGCAACCAGTATCGAAAAAGGAGGAAAGTTCTATCAAAAATATATAATTTCTTATATGGAAAACTCAATATAAAGAACTGAGTAAAGTATTGCAAAAAGATATTCGGGCCAGCTGAAGAGAAAATGAAGCCTAATTTTTCTGAGAAAACATGTAATACGTATTTCAATAGAATACTTTTGGAACAGAAACGCTCTCAAGTTTTTAACACTTCATCGTGGGTGAAATTATAACCATTATCATCACAAGATTTTAACTTAGAATCGCCGATCAACAGGAAAATCACAAAAGTTTTCGTGAAATAGAAACCTGACGCTTTACTTTACTCTCTTTGCCATATCAATATCATTCCTATTTTCAAATGTTCATACGTACGAATACAGCTATGGAGAATTATACTATTAGTTTGGGTGAATTTCCATCGTTTTGAAGACAAGATTTCTGTGTTTATATACAAAAAAGATTTGTCTAAAAAACCATTAAATTTCCAACCTTCACTTTACAAACCTTGCTATCAAAAGTATTAAGATCTTTGTTTAGAAACAGCCCATTTACGTTTGTCCATACCAACCAGTATATTGAAAGCAACTTGCAGAAAGGTTTTTTCGAATATTATGCTCAGAGTTGTTGAACACAAAGAGACAATCACCTATGTAATAAAAGATGTCAGGACAAAACAAAAAAGTTTTATGGTAACGTTATTAGACTTGACGAACGCATTTAAAAAGATAAGTCATAAACTGTTGACGTCCGTGTCAAAATATCACCAAATTCAATCAAATATTATCAATTTAATATCGTATTTATTTGTCGATTACCCCATAGCAAAAGCCACCAGCGTATTTACGATATGCCCAATAAACGTCAAAAGAGGTGTTTCTAAGCCGATAATCTTTCCTTTCTACTGTTTAATCTTTTAATAACCACATTAATCTGTATCATTAAACAAAATTAAATAAACTGGATGGGTTATGTTTACGATAACTGCCTGTCTTCGAAACACTGGATACAGTTTGCTTGTTGTGTAGCGCTGGTAACTGCACTTGACAACGATAATCAACATCTGTGTAAGGCGTTTATTAAATGAGTATCGTGGGCAGCACAAATCATTCGAGTAGGTAAGTGTCATATATTCAACATGGAGTAGTTCGAAACTGACGTCATACAGTATCAACCATATACCACGACTAGAAACGAACGGATATCACCAGTGGAAAATACAACATCTTTTGTCACTTTGTCTCTTTGTCTCACTATATACTTGGCATTGAAATTTACCCAGTATCTGAGTGGAGATTGTCTTTGGATTCATCAAAGCAACGTCTGAAGTGTGTGGTACTTCATTATAGTAATCTTTTTTTTATACCCAGTACTGATTCAGTGTATGATAAGGAAAGCTCTACGACGGGGTAAAAACCGAGTTGTCTTTGTTGGGCTATGATAAATATACTGGGGTCATTAGTGTGATGTAAAAATGGTAATTTTTTTACTTTGCCAGCAAGATGGTTTTACCAATAGCCATTCCTTCTCTGCTACCGGGATAACCGCGTACGAGATAAATACTGGACCCAGAAGGTCCTGAGAATCAGATAACATATCTTCGTAGGGGCCCAAAACATTATAAATGAAGTGTTAGTCAACTAAAGTAAGATCATTTTCCCACCACTTCACATCAAGCTTGGTCTCATGGAGCAATTTGTCAAAGTATTGGACAAAGGAGGACGGTGTTTAAGACAGTTCAGGTCATTATCTGCCGGCCTTAGTGAGAAAATTACAGAAGCCGATATTTTTGACGGTCTTCAAACACGAAAGATAATTGACGATGGGGATTTCATTAATTCAATGTTAGAGGAAGACAGGAACATTTGGATCGTCGATATAATTCGCAATTTTCTTTGTAATTGAAAAGCGGAAGAGAGGGGTGAAGGAACTACTTTTGTCTTGGTACAATAAACCTACTGATGCACAGAGGTTTAGTGATGAACTACCATGCAGTAGCCCCAGAATGGTACAAGAAATCCACAGTAGCAGGGCTTTACACCTAGGACCTACAGTGCTTGTAGCTTCTAGGAATCTTAGCACCAAAGCCTGTCTAAAGTAAACAGGATTCTTGAAATGAACCAACACCCACTACGCACTAGAATCCCATAATCAAACAAGTAATCACCAGGATTATAGCCAATACAACACCAGAGCCTAGAATCAAGGCAGAAAATCAGAGGACGAGACTTAAGGTTAAGTTAATTTTCATTCAGTACCGAGGAAGAATGATAAAGGACTATTGTAGATCTCTTGTGAAATGTGGAGCATCACTGAATCCAGTTCTTACAATACGTAAACAAAAAACTGTATTATCCTCCTTGAAACAAAAAGTTGACCATAAAGTCAGAAGCGGTATAGTTTATTGCATAACGTGTCCACAATGTGAATCGTGCTATGCAGGTTGGACTTCCGACCACATATGTACTTGCTTTAAACATCACAGGAAACTATCTCAACCTGTTGGAAAACACCTGAGATCGTGTGGGAGGCTGGAAGAAATTACAATGAATGACATCAACAGTTTGGATGCTAGTACATTGAAATATATTCAGTAACTCATTATCTCATGGATACCACTTTCATAACATTTGAAAAGTCTATCAATATCACTGCAAAATCAAAGCCGGCCTTCGACAGAAAAAGACGCTTGCAAACCTTACTACTTTGCTTAAAGTAAATTATGCAAACAACTTGCTTCAGCAGATTCTTCTCAATGTGTCTTGATGCCAGCAGCTCAGCTTTATCCTTTGAGAAGGAGGGGGAGAGTTCTCTGACAAACTCATTCGGTTCAGCTTAATAAAATGTATGGAGTTCAAAATCGCTGTCAACATTTTTATCAGCGCTATTGGAACATTAAAGATCATCGGCTAAAGCTTTAATGTCATCATTTCGTTGAACTGGGATTGCCAAACTTTCACTGTGGAAGACAGACCGCATTCCAGAATTCACAGTTGAATAAACTAATTTGTGCCAGTTCTTCGTCGAATATACCTTGCCATTTATTTTGCAAAATTAACAGTTAGTCAAATGATTTTGGGGGTCAAAAACAATGGATTTGTTTCTCTTCTTGTACCAACCACGTAACCCTCTTGAGCAGGCTGTGCAGATAAAGTGGTACTCATGGCTTGTCCTGATCTCCCAGTGGACAACCGAAGTATAGCGTGTAAACAATTTGGTCTCACTTTGGTGTACGCGTCTTGGCTTTTGCGGTAAATTCTCCGAAGACATAGCATAACTGCATCAGGATGATTCCTATACTGTCTATACATTTTTAACGTTGTAAAAACAAATGAGGAAATCATTGCATGCCCTTTACATGCCATACTGACTTTAAGATAATGAAATATTTCATCAGATAAATTCTGATTGGGTAAATTGAGATGATTAAGTGCCTACAGATATATCATCAAATAGAAGTTTAATTTTCTTTTCAACTTTTTAAAGGAAGTATATGCTTAGAATTACAAATCTGATTTAAAAAATTGATGCTGTAAGCCCCCCTTTGTACTATTAAACTAAAATCATAAATTACCTCATCTTAAAAACTGAACGTGCTATGAAAAAATGGACTGCATGTTTGAAATCAGCATCAAAAGCTAAACTGGACACAAATAAACATGTGCTTGATATAAAATACTAGTTTGCCACTGTTACGAAACGATCAAAAAAGTAACATTACATTGGTCATTCATTACTTATAGACAAAACACTGCTGGGGAAATAAGAAAAAACTTAACTCATTTTAATCGACATTGGTTTCAAGAAATCAAATCTTGTTAAAAATAACACTCAAAATCATATCAAGGCTGATTCAACTGCTTCAGACAGAAACTTTGTAAAACAAGAATAATATAATTTCCTATCAACATTTTCTCTGTTGATTCTTAAAGAACTCTCTCTCTCTCTCTCTCTCTCTCTCTCTCTCTCTCTCTCTCTCTCTCTCCATCTATCTATCTATATTATATATATATATATATATATATATATATATATATATAATGTAGTTTTAATATTCTAATACAGATAGCGTCAAAGGTCAAGCTAGTTCATTTAAGTTTGTAATAAACTTAGTGCCAGTTGTATCTACAGGATATTTCTGTCAGCAGGCTTTGTGGGAGGGGCAACACCACAAGGTACTGGATAATCTTAAACAACAGCTGTAAAAGGATGTGCAACTGGTTAGATTTCGGAAGGTTTTATTTAAAGATAAATGTGAGCTCAATTGGAAACAACAGAAAAAGGAAAGGGTATATATATATATGTTTATTGTAAAAAAATGCATTCTAATTTACTCAAAGATTAAAGGTGATAATCAATAGACTACATTCGTAAGATTAGCAAATGTAAAAAGTGATAGTCTTTAGTGATAGTCTTTAGTACGAAAAGTATAAATATTTAGCTCAAAAAAGTAGCTAGAGGAGTCGCATTAAATACTGACAGCTGTAAATTACGTCACAGGTTAGAGAAGTAATGATGCAATGCATTTCTGGTTTTTAGACGTTATCTGTGACCTAGTCCCTTTAACAACATAAAAAACGAGTATACGCGTGACATGATGAATTCAAAAAGGACTTTTGGATTAAAGGTGAAATGGTAGAATAAAGAGTCATTAAGAAGAAAATGATTTAAATTAAGAATTTTAAGCCATATTTTACTTGATAATAGGTGAAAAAAAGCAGGTATGTAAACATAACTTACTGTTTAAATTAGTAGCTTGGTTTCAAACTGAAATGGAGAATTCCAAATTTCCAAAATTCTTAACTGCAAAGTTAATGCAATTATCAACTGTGGCAAGCATCTCTGGCTACTTGAATCACCTAGAAAAAATTCAAAAGTAGCTGTCGCTCTTCGTCGCCAATACTGATAACACCAGCACCATGAACAAAATGAAATCAGTAAACAAAATTAAACTGTTGCTAATCTACATCATGGAAGAAAAAGCAAAGCTGTCTCTTCCTTTTGACCTTAATTTACTGTAATAATGTACCTACGCACAAACTGAACACTAGTGGACTGAGACAATCGCCCTGTAGGACACTGTTTTGGAATGGAATTAAAGGGGTAATAAATTGCCTGCCACAACAAGTTTTAAAGTTGGTATAAAGTCTACTGATTAGGCGATAGATATTTTCTTACAAATGTTATTGTGAACGTTCCCAAAAACATTTTTAGATCAAAAAGCGATATTTCAAGAGTGGGTTTTTAGTCTGGGCATTACTTTTAATATGGCTTTTCATACTTTTATGTTTTATACACCTGAAATTTGAGAAGTTAAATCCTTTTGAATGTTGCATGGAATATAATGGCTTTTCATAAAAAAGTCAAACATGAATTAATTAGAAAGGATGCAAGTAATTTCATAGGAATACATTAAAACATAGATCTGAAATTAGAAGAGTCATATTCTGCAATCCATTTTACATTTTGCTAATGAAACTGGATACTTAGATGACACGAAAGATTTTAGTTAGGAAAGATCGAAAGTAAAGCTTAAACTGGATTACATATATCTGATCCCTAGATTGGCTCAACCAGAAGACTTCATCCTTCGTATGACCTTGGTGATTTGTTGATAAGACAAAGGGGAGATATTGAATGGAATATTGTGACCTTTGAACCCTTTTTTCCACCACATGAATTTTACCCTCTCGAAGTAAAAAGCGAAGTGAATTCGTCAACAGTGAAATTTCAAGTTCAATTTCCACTTGTTGAAAAAAGCGCACCAAAGCAGAAAGAAAATATAATAACAATAACAAGGTCTATTCATTTGAATTAAAAATGAGCCTCTCAATAAGATAACATTGATGAAATTAATGGTTGTCAAAAGAAAAAGAACAACTGCAGAATAAATATAAGAAGCTATTTTGGTTACGAAGTATTTTTCAAAAGAGGACATTCAAAATTCAACTTGCCAGTTCAAAATCTATAACTTTATGATGCTAAAGTGTTTTTCGTTATTTTCGATTTTTATTTCTTGTAAAATACTTTTTTGAATTGCGATTCAGTACAAAAATAGATATAAATTTAATAAACAACACGATGATTTTGAGATATAACATTTGAAGATCGAAAATCATTAGGGTATTCAATTAGATTTAGTGTTTTCAATGTTTTATCTTGACCAACAGTTTGCTCTTGTTGGGTTGCAGCAGTTGTTTGGAGCTGAATTGGTGTAAACTAGCGTGCTGCTTTTTCCACGATTATTCTTTTTCTAACTTTTGTTCCACTTTTTTGTTCTTGTGTTTGTTTGTGTTTGTTCTTGTGTTTGTTCTTGTGTTTGTTCTTGTGTTTGTTCATGTCTGTTCTTGTGTTCATGTTTGTTCTTGTGCCATCAAGAACAAACACAGCGAAAAAGCTGTGGCAAAAAAGTTGAAATCAATCTAACTTTCTTGCAAAGAGAAGTATTCGCTGAGGCGAAGGAATGCTGTGGAATATTATTCTGAGAACAATCTGAGAACAATCTTTGCTTTTCGTTTTTACTTTTCGCTTCACGCGAATAACTTCGCCTAATGGCAAACAAGCATACGAAATGGAATCCATTTGGAATAAAAAAACTTCTGGGGGGAGAAACAGTATTTTTGTTGTATGTTGGTTTTGGTTAACTATCTTGCAAGTTATAAGTCTGTGGAGTCTTGTCCCTTGGACAATTTTTGGTACCAGTCAAGATCATTTAGATTTCTTCAGCAGAACCATGTGTTAATTTAAATGACTTTAATTCCGTTTCCAATTTCTTTACCGTGCTTTTTCTGTCGATGTTCAAACAATTACAGCCATTTCAGTTCTGAATCTGACTATAATCATTTTTAAGTAGTCATAAAGGATAGCTGATCCAATGTCAATAGGGCGTAAATTGAGAAAAAGGCGTTATAAATCTACTTTTGATTCCATTAATTCAATGTAGTCAAACCATTCAGTAATCCCACATTTTCTCCGGTGCAATTAAAGCCTTTTACAACTTTACAAGGTTCTCACACAAACAATTAATCACCTGCGTGATACTGACAGTTTAATAATTATCGCTTTCGATTATCACCCACACTTCCGCTTAATCGCTACCAGTTAGTTGTAGGATATGCTTTCTACATAGTCCAGGCATGAAAAGTACGTTTGGTGGAAGGTCTAACCTAAGAAAGTTAACTGAACAAAATGTACAGACAAGATGTAAAAATATCTAAATATAAACTGAAAGAAATATAGCTCGATCGAACCAACAATTCTTAAAGAAAAATTAATCTAAAATAACTAACTGTAAAATAGAAACCAGTTTAAATTAGATAAATTAATCCTGGTTACGTACAAAGCAGGTCTTCACGTTACTGTTCAACGACATTGGGCATAAATGATAATAATGATAATATTAATAATAATAATGGAAACTTTTTATTTTTTCATCTGAACATATACAATTACAAACCTCACTAATCAAGGTAGTTTGCATTGGCTTGCCTATTTAACAAAATCAAAATTAAATATTTTACTAACAAAATCAATAAAGCGACAATAGTTCAGGGCTGGTCCATGGTTTATTTCTACGACAGAATATGTAGTATGTGGTGCGAATGATTATGTTGGAAAGTTTGGTTGAAAGAAAGCGCTCGTGTTTGTTGTCGATGTTCAAAGCGTTGCACATTTTACTGAAAGTAATACAAGATTTACCGAATATACCTAAAGAGCTCATGGAGAGATTTACGAAACTAACTTTCGAAAAGCTGGATTGTAAATCACGAATTAAAGAACGATATTTTTCGTATTTGCGAGAAGAATTTTTATCCAGGTTTGTTTCATAGCCCACGG
>RDPX01000025.1:820855-861823 GCA_003991215.1 Morbakka virulenta
CATTAATTTACTTACAAGGTATAAGAACGGTGAGATGAAAACATCGAAGAAAATTGAAAACATCCATACTACGTTTAGGATCAAAGTAAAATGACTTGGAACAGTGATTGAAGAACTCAAACAGCGAGTATTAGCAAAAGTGGCCAAATTGAAGAGATATAATGAGAGAATAGAACAGTTTCGACAAAATAGTTTGTTTAATTCCGATCAGAAAAAGCTATTTGCAGAACTTAATGGTAGTAATTGTGGAAGAGGTGAAATTCCAGATGCAGCAGAAAGTCGAGCCTTTTGGAGTGACATATAGAGTTAAAAAAAAAGATCATAACAAGGATGCAGAATGGCTACAAAGATTGAAGGAGGAGAGTAACTACCCAAAACAAAATGAAATGGTTATTACAACAGAAATGATCTCAAAGCAAGCTAGAAAAATTCCTAATTGGAAGGCACCTGGGAGAGATGGAGTACACGGCTTTTGGATTAAAAAGTTTTTCTAGCCTTCACGAGATAATATCTGAACAATTAAATAAGATTTTAAATGGGGATGAAGAACTATCTGAATGGTTATTATTATTATTATTATTATTATTATTATTTTATAATCTTTATACAGGATAAAACGTTTCAGTTAAATATATACATATCTACAATATATACATAATAAAAAACTGTTCTACCAACGTTTCCTGTTGACTTTTGGTAGAACAATGTGCCAAAAAGATGCTAGTAAAGGTAATGCAGTGGATAACTATCGCAAATTACTAACAGGTATCATATCGGACTGTCTTTACAGATTTCTTGATGAAGAAGATATGATACCTGATGAGCAGAACGGATGTAAGAGAAATTGTAGTGGCACGAAAGATCAATTGCTTGTCGACGAGGCAGTCCTTAGAGATTACAAACGAAGAAGTACGAACCTTGCTATGGCATGGATTGACTACCGCAGAGCATATGATATGATTCCACATGGCTGGATTGGAGAATGTTTAGAATTGTTTGGAGTGGCTGAGAACATCAAAACCTTTTTGTTAGGTATTATGAGTAAGAACAAAATACATACTATAAATTGTTGGGCAGTGGCAGTCTCGAGGTATGGGGCAGGAATAGTAGAATGGAAGTGTGATGAGCTGGGGGAACTCGACAGGAAAACTCGGAAACTCCCAACAATGCACAAAGCTTTTCACCCTAAAAGTAATGTAGACAGATTATACCTAGATAGAAATGCTGATGGAAGAGGACTTATGAATTGCGAAGATACAATTAGAAGCGAAAAGAATAATCTTGGGTGGTACCTAAAAGATTCTAATGATTCCTTACTGCAAGCAGTGAAACATGGTAGTAAAATTGAATACCAATCAACGGTTAAAAAGAAAGATCTTAAAAATAAGGAGAAATAAGGACAAAAATGGCTGGATATGCAGATGTATGGGCAAATTATTAGGAATAAAAGTGAAATTACTGACGAGGAGAAATCGTAGATCTGAATAACACAATCAGATTTTAAAGTGACCACTGAAGCTTGAATATTTGCTGCCCCAGGAGCAAGCAATACGGACAAATTATGTTAAGTATAATATTGACTAAAGCATTGATGATTCACTTAAAATGTGTGGAGAAAGGGGAGAAACAGTAAACCATATCCTGAGCTAGTGTAAAAAGTATTTTCAGAAAGAGTACAAAAAACGACATGACAATGTCGCTAAAATTGTGCATTGGAGGCTGTGTGGAAAACTGAATCTTGAAAGAGCCGAGAAATGGTATGAACATGAACCTCAAGCAGTATTAGAGAATAGAATCCACAAACTAGTATGGGACATAAACATCCAGTTTGACAATGTCACTGAGGTACGACGACCAGACCTCGTTATTATTGATAAAGTTGACAAGACTGTAATCGTTATTGAGGTTGCCATCCTCGTAGATTCCAGGATAAGTGAAAAAGAACCGCAAAAGATTAACAAGTATCAGGAAATTAAAAGAAAATCCAAAGACTTTGGAATCTGAAAAACGTTTGGGTCTTTAGGGTCTTAGTGACGAAAAATTTCACAAAATACATGGAAAAGATTGGGATTGAGATCAACATTGCCGAAGTCCAGAGAACAACACTAATAAGAACAGCTAGGATTTTACGAAAGGTATTAAAACACTGAAAGGGAAAGACTATGATGAGAGACATTTGGTTACTAGTTGTAACCGGCTCTCTCACATACAGAACGGCTTAAGATCTGCTAGTGCATTAGTTGCAAATTGAAGATAATAATAATGATGATGATAATAATGATAATAATAATAATAGTTTGTTGTCCTGGGTATGGATATTAAACTGGATCCGGGTGTGGAGTTTCAACGTGGGAGAATGAGATTACGCTTTGCCACAACTACCGCCAGGTCCTCCTTGGGCAAGGTGTACCTTCTGTTAGCAGGAGATGTGAGGGTAAATGAAAAAGAAAGAGAAAAGATCGAAAAGTACGGAATGTTGAAGGATGAAATAGCATGATTATGGGAGATGAAACAAGTGACTGTGATTCCGATTGTGGTAGAAGTGTTGGGTGCTGTCAGTGAGAACTTTGAAAAATTTATAAGAGATATAGCAATTCACATGAAATGTGAACACACATAGACAACAGCTTTATTAGGAAGACCGCGGATATTAAGGCTTGTACTGGGCTGCTAAATCCAAAGGAGGAAGAAGGTGCGTTTGTCCATACAACGTGTTGTTGTGCTTGACCACATATAAATTACAAAGAAGAAAGATTAATCTCGAGATATTGAATTTATAATAATAATAAATGTCCCGGGCATGAAATTAAGCTGCTACTATAGGGGTGCAGAGTAGTAGTACCTTGACTCAGCAAGAGCTCTTTTGATTGAGGAACACGTCCCTACTGATTGAAATTGTTGCCTTGCAGTGATTTTTGATACTTCCATGTGATACCTAGTCTAGCAAGCCCACGTGGATAGAAGATGGAAAAATACTCTGATTTCAATCCCCTGATGCCTTTGCGGTGTAATACTTGGTTGGGGAAAGGCTAGCAGAAGGTTACTCTGAAGCCAAATCCCAGGGAACAGCCTATCCAACTGTCGGTACCAGGAAAGTGTCCTAAGTGATGGGTCAAACAGTGAATTCAACGGCTTTGTCAACAGAAGAAAGTAATGTATCTATTGATGGTGAAGCGGATGAGTGGAACTAAAAAAAACTCAGCGAAATCTTTTAATAACTTTATGGAAAATACACCCAAAAGAACTTCATCCCGCATCGAAGGTCGCACTGTTTAGCAAGGTGAGCGTACCTCATCTGAGAACCAGTATAAGGTCGGAAAATGAGCTACTGGACAAAACCTTTCCGAATAAAATTTATTAGAAAATTTCTTCGAAGAGCCCATCGCTTAAATAATCCTTCTAAATGCAAACATCAATAATCCACCATTAGGAAATAGACAAAAATGGTAACTGGAAAAATACAAAGAAGTAATGGAATCATATTATCTAGTTACACTAGATCCTAGAAAAAGAGCTACAAAAAAGCGACATAAATCTTCTTAAAATCTAAGCATCCTACAGAGAGAAGCTACTTGGATGTTAATTAACTGGCGACGGTCAGAAGAGATATAGAAAGAAATCAAAGACTATTTAATGATGAACTTAAAGAGATTGAATATACTTACTTGCACTTGTATTTGTTTTGACGTCCTCTAAGAAGGATTGTCGACTTGTATGGCTTTCACTATTCTTCGCTTCTTTTATCGGTCGTTTGGTAGTTGTAGAGCTTGAGTGGTCGTGAGGCGTGACAGGTCGAAAAGGTTTTTAAGCTAGGTTGTTCTTGAGCGTCCTCATTGTCGTTTATTTTGGGGCTGAGATACCAGCAGGTAATTGGTGATCTTTCCTTTTCAAATTATATGATTGATGAATTTCAGGATCATTGCCAGAAGTAGTTTTAGCAGTGTTGGTGTTGTCTGCATTTGGCGGTATACTGCTTTATTGGATAAGTGTTCGGTCCATGAAATCCTAAGCAGACGTCGATAAACCCAAGTTTCAAATGCGTTGATTCTTCTCCTGACATCCTTGGTGTATATTCATGCCTATGATTCATATGACATGATAGACCATATTAAGGCATGAGCCAGCCTTTTCTTTACACTGACTGCAAGGTTTCTACATTTCTAGATATTACTCAGATTTCCCATTCCTTCCTTGGCCATAGTGATACTTCTGATGACCTCCTTATTGCTGTTGCACTGTTCATTGTAGATTGATCCCAGATAGATGAATTCAGATACTTTTTTTATCGGCTCACTCTGATATGTGATGTTAATGACATGTAACGTCCTTCCGAGAGACATGACTTCCGTTTTCTTGCTGTTTACTCGCAGATCACGATCCGCAGAGCCTAAGCCTACCCTGATAACCAACGTCAGCAGGTAATAAACCAGAACCAAGTCATCTGCGCATCGTAGATTGTTGAGGTCCACTGCAAGGGAATCCATCATCCCATCGTTCTGGTGCTTCTCGCATTATCACTTCAATGTGGATCTTAAACAGGATTGGAGATAGAGGGCAACCCAGCCTTGCACCAACATTTTGGAAAACTGATGAAATACTCACACTGAATTAAAAATTTACAATGTAACAGACAAATGAAATGTCAGATTAGATACACTCCACCACATAAGACCTCTTCTCATAACATCTGTTGACAACATCATTGATGTAATGGACAACAGTAAACAGGATACAATGACAAACATTAACAAAGTTTATTTAGAAAATATGTTATTTCAAATCGTATACATGCTAAAGTATACTCCAGACGTTAAAGTACTCAATGGTAAAATATTCAATGGTAAAATTATTTTCTTATTTCTAAAATAAACCGGTGTAGTTGCAACAATATCAACATCAGATACAAAGCAAGAAAATACAGATGTATGGATAAAAGTAGATAAATATGATGAGTATCATAGGATTTACGATATTTTTATAATAGTATTATTTATAAAGAACACATATCATTTTATAACGATGTAACAAGAGGTAGAGAGTGTATCACCAATCAGTCCAAAATCAGGACATTTTGATAAGTTGCTTAGAGACCCATTACTGGCACAGAATCAAAAAAAGCATATGGAGATGAAGTGATTTGATGGATATCAAATACTATCCTGTGTTGAACCACTTTGATATATGACAAAAGTACAATCACAGTCAAACTGAAGACTATAACCAACTATAAAAGAATATTTTTGTAAAGGTACTATTTACTGACATTGGTTAAACTACTGCTTGTAAAAATAATGAAGAGGTTCAATTTATTTCACTATATAATAAATTATGATAACAATTAAAAAAAGATGGATAGGAGGCAATAACATTGAAAAAATTATTAACAATTAGTATTTATATTGATCAGTGTATACAAAAGACAAATGACATTAGTCAATGCAAGGCAGTAGTGTTTGATGAGACTTTTTTCATCGATAATAACAAGGCCAAAAGATTCCATTGCATTGAAGATATTGACCAGAAAAAACCCATTTACTTTCGATTGTAAAAATGTTAATTATAAAAATGGTTAGCAATCATTTTGTTTTATTCAAATATTCCCAGATCAAATTATACTGAAAATAACAAGCGATTAAAATATGACTCACATACGAACATATTAAAATACCTTGAAAAAAAGACATATTCAACCTAAGTAAAAAACAATCAATGTTCTTAAAAATTACTTTTAAAATAAAATTTAGTTTAGAATTTTGACTGAATGTTTGAATATACCAATTATGTCAATCCCATGACGGTAATTTGATATCTTTTAAAATTTGTTCTAGTTAAAACAAGATACGCTAGAGTAATATGTTTATTTTTTTTAGATAACGATTGTGAAAACATGAAACTGACGGTTCTGAACTAAATTTTGTTGATATTTTTGTGGTTCACCATATGCTAGCTCTAATATTCGAATATTATTGAGAACTGTCGATAGCTAATAATTACTTCGATCCTGGCACATCTGCTCCAAAAATTATTCAGAATTCTTGATTGTTATAGTATCAATAGAAAAGACCAATCTTAAGTATTCTTTGAAAACTATTCTTCTACCAAGCAAGAATACCTACATATTGACTTTAGTTGATAAAATTGAAGCAGTTATAAAGAGAATGAGATGACAACTGTTCTGGTTTAAAAAGGAGAGCGCGCACCCTAAAGAAAACAAGGAATCATTTGCTTTTAAATGCAAAGACACCCCGCCACCGCACAAAGACCTAGCGTATTGTAATTATTTTTTTCATCAACCGATTCAATGATACAGTGATAATTTGCATATAATCTTAAGTTAAATATTTTATAGTGTGATTGCCATACTATTTCTAATCCTTTATTTAATTCATCCTTCTTTACTATGTTTTTAGAGACATAATTGTTTATCTGGTTGCAACTGAAGTTGAAGAGACATGTTTTGTTTTGTATTTACTGATTCAAGTTCATTTATTACCATAATAACGTGACTTTTTAGAACGTTAATTGATATTTTATTTTGGTTGAATACCTCTTTTTTTTAGGTACTTTATCATTTTCATCTGTATACCTGAAAATTGATATGGGTTCGTTTTCTGATCTACTTTAAAGATTTGTTGGTTACAATCTTCAGTTTGACTGTGATTGTACTTTTGTCATATATCAAAGTGGTTCAACACAGGATAGTATTTGATATCCATCAAATCACTTCATCTCCATATGCTTTTTTTGATTCTGTGCCAGTAATGGGTCTCTAAGCAACTTATCAAAATGTCCTGATTTTGGACTGATTGGTGATACACTCTCTACCTCTTGTTACATCTTTATAAAATGATATGTGTTCTTTACAAATAATACTATTATAAAAATATCGTAAATCCTATGATACTCATCATATTTATCTACTTTTATCCATACATCTATATCGTCTTGCTTTGTATCTAATGTTGTTATTGTTGCAACTACACCGGTTTATTTTAGCAATAAGGAAATTATTTTACCATTGAATATTACATATATACATAGTGTACTTTAGTTGGTAAATAACAGATAACATATTAGTGACTAAACTATTAAAGGATTGCTGTGATAAGCCCTTAAAATCATAATTTTCTGAGATGTGTGAAACATAGAAAACAAATATTATTAGCAATTATTATATGATCGTTTCACAAACTTTATCATAAAACTTTACTACAAACTTTACTTGAAGAATTTACTTATAGGAATTATTGATGATAATAATTGAAAGCTGTCTTATGATTAAAGTGGTTAATAGCATATTAATACTATTTCTTCTATTGCTTAACTAAATGTTTGATATAATTCATAGGTATTTAATGCTTATCATTTTCTGAACTATTCTGTTATAAGGAAAATAATATATGAAATCGTATAATAAATCCAACATAATCCTTAAACCATTTATGAATAAATGCACTTAAAATCATACATGTGTTTTGAGTCAAATGATTAGAGAAATATCTGAATTTTGATTTTCAGAAGCGTTGTAACGTAAGGCATTTTAGGGGCGAGCAACGCAGTCCTTTTTAGGAGGAAGTAACCAGGGAGTAATGGAGTGCTTTTAGGGGGCAGCAACGCAGTGTTTAGGTGGTAGTTTTGCATTGTTATCAAGGGGTGATAATGCAGTGCTTTTTTGTGGGTAAGAATGCAGTGCTTTTAGGAGGTGGTAATGCAATGCTTTTCAGGGGGTAGTTATGCAGTGCTTTTTAGGAAATAGTAGCGAAGTGCTTTTTTGTGGGTAGTAGTGCAGTGTTCTTATACACCTGTTAAGCATTTAAGATAAACTTTTAACTATTATACCTTTCAACCTAAAAAAATATTTTGAAGAAATCAACCAGCAACTAGCTCTTGTTCTAGGAGGACTTATAGTGATACGAATGAATTTTTTGTGTGCATTCAGCAAGAATTTACTCAAACAATTTTTTACCGAAGCAAAATTCATTCATGTTGTAATAAAATGGTCTTTTATTTCAATTATTTTGGTTAGCATTGGCAGAATTATTGTAATTTAGATTTAATTATATACATAAATATATATAATATATATAAATAAATAAATATATATATACTATATATAATACAAGGTAATAGAGTTTTGAGTTTTCTCTTTTACCTTGTATATTCGCTCTGGATTTCCATCGAGTACTTTAAATGGTAGCAGAAGAACTCTATTTATTTCGTTTGTTTGTTTAATTATACTATATTATATTATATATAAAAGTATATATATATGTATGTATTGGAACACCCTATAAAGGAAGGTTCACGTCCTGCCAGTAACTACAGTTGAACATTGTTTATACACAAAGACATCACAAGACCGGCTTCCTTCAGAACACAAAAAATCAATACTCATAGTAAGATAAATGAAATAAAATCAGCAGACGAACAGTTAACAGTTGACATGTTTAGAAAATGGTTCAAAAATGCAATAAAATTACAAAAATGTTTACAAAAATTATATTTAACACCATTTTCAGAGTAGAGAGTATCAATAAAATGAGTGCTATTAAAAAACAGATACCAAAATACTTCAGGAAAATTATCAGAAAGTAAACAGACTAGCAATTTGCTGGAATAAAATACAAAAATTAATGAAAGAAAATTAGATGCATTAAAAATTATTGTTAAAAAATTATCTCATAATAATAAATATTTCCTCTTCCATTCCTAACACTCCTTTCCCTTTCTCTGGCTTTCAAAAAAATATGAACTAAGCATTTTAAAAAATTGTACCTCATCAATTTTAAGCAATGAAAATTTAAAATCAACCACTTTTATCAGTTTTATTTATTTAACCATCAAATCATGATGACTGGTTTGTTAAATTTGAACATATGAAACTTCAATTTGAAAAAAATGCGGACAAAAAATCAAAATGCCAGACTAGAAAAAGATATCTCTTTAACACATTTATCGCTGTGACACTGTTTGTAAGTGTCACAGTAAGTGTGTATAATTTTTTTCATTTTGACTTTCTGTAATGACTTCTGTAATGTCTTCTCAAGCCCTGTCCTCTTAGAATTACAAACATATACCCTTAAAGGATAATACTTTCTCCTTAAGGATCATTTTAATATGGATGCTTTTCATATACATAAGACAGTTCGACTATAATTGCTAATTGCTCTGAACTAAACAAGGATAAAAAGTAGAATACATTGATAAATTCAAAATAGATTAAGATATATCTGTATAAATATTTCAAAAATTATAAATATCTGCTCATCTCTGAAGAAGAAATCAACATTGAGAACCAGTGGCAGAAAACAAAAAAATACACTTCAGCCTGCTAAGTCGTAGACCCCCAAATGTACAAACAGATGGAATGGATATCGGCAGACACACTGCGCAAGATCCGGATGAAGAAGCAGACGAAGACTAAAGTAAACAAGAGAAAGACAAGAGCAATAAAGTACAAAGTACAAAAAGACTTCACAAAAGCCAGCAGAGAAGTCAGAACGAGAGCAAGAGTAAACAAGTGTAATTAGATACGTGGTCTGGCAGAAAAAACTGAAAAAGCAACAGGCATTAACAAAATGAAGCAGCTGTACGACACTACCAAGAAACTGTCAGGGAAATACATCAGGACCAAGCGACCAGTTAATGAAATGGAACGAACATCACCCTGGGAACAGAAAGAAAACTGAAAAGATGGGCAGAGCATGTTAAAGAGCTCCTGAACAGACTTATTCCTCCAAACACCCCTGACATCGACCCTGCTGACAACGACCTTGAAACCAACAGTAGGCAGTCAACCAAAGAAGAGATTCAAAAAGCCATTAAGCCCACAAGGAATGGCAATATGGCATGACAAGCTGACATCCCTGCAGAATCACTCAAGACAGATCTGCAGGCTATTGAAGAGATGTTGTGCCCTGTCTTTGTAAAGCTTTGAGAAGAAGAAGTACCAGAAGACTGTAAGGACGCCTATTTTATCAAGCTTCTGAAGAAAAGAGACTTCAGAAACTGGTACAAATACAGAGGTATTACTAATCTATCAGGACTTTGAAAGGTTTTTAACAGGATTCTTCAAGGAGTTAAGGTCCAGGTGACTCCTTATATCCAAATCAGTAGGCTGGCTTCCTCCAGAACAGATCATGCATTAACCAAATCAATACCTTGCTTTACATATCATCGTTGAGAAGTCTTTGGAGAGGAACTCGTCATTGTATCTTAATTTCGTCGCCTATGAGAAGGTATTTGACGATTGAACGGCGAAATCGTATGGAAGTTCCTTCATTGCTATAGGTTGCAGAGCCAACTGGTCAGCTTGATCAAAAACTCGTAAGAAGGACTAACTTGCTGGGTGGTTCATGAAGGTCAGCTTACAGACAGCTTAGGACTTAAGAGCAGAAATAGACAAGGCAGCTTTTTGTCACCTTTTTCCTTACTTTTTGCAATTGACTAGACCATGACGACGTCAACAGTTCTTACTAGACACTGAATGCAGTGAAAACTATTTGAACAGCTGGATGACCTCGAATCAAAAGAAGACTTGGCCCTGCTTTACCACAGTCGCCTGTAGATACCAAGGTCAACAAGATCAATACAGCTAACAAAAACCCAGTTAGACTAGATGGGAGCGAACTAGAAGATGTGGTGGCCTTCATATTCCTGGGGAACATCATTAATAAGCAGGGAGAAACAGAGGCAGAGGTAAAAGCAAGAATTGGCAAGGTGATAACATCAAACATCCAGCTGAAAAACGTATGGAGCTACAAATAGGTGTGACTTTCACAAAAATCAGGCTATCTAACTCTAACGTTAAGTCAATCCTACTATATGGAGAGGAGGTATTGAGAGCAACGAAGATTATCGTCAGAAAAGTGCAGGTCTTAATCAACAGCTGCCTGAAAAAAATTATTCAGGTTCACTGGCCTGAAACGGTCAGCAACAACAAGCAGTGGCAGGGTTTAATCACCAGATTTCCCAAAAAAGAGATGGGGCACAGAAGATGGGAATGGATTGGGCAAGCCCTGACTAAGCCAGCCAGTGACACTAAGCGGGATGTACTGAAGTAAAACCCTTTAGGGAAACGTAAATGAGGACAACTAAGAAGCTTCTGGCTATGTGAAATCAAGGCTGGCACGAAAGAGATTGGACAGACTTTTAAACAGCTGAAGAGAGTAAACCTTTGATTTTTTGAACTGGCTTTTAACCTGGAGCTTAGTTTTACCAATCGATCTACATATTTGAAATTACTGTAACTAAAGATTTTGAAAGAAATAAAGGATTAAACAAACTAATATATTTTCTCATTTATGGTTTAAGTATAGTTTTTTGTGAAATTTTTCCTGAATATTTTACTTACGAGGCTTAAGAATTCACAGTAACCGCAGTACAACAAGAATCAATTCAGCTTGTATTTTTCTTCCTTGCCACAACAAGCGACAGAACACAACATTTGGACCAACGTGGCCTTTGTTTAGTAAAGAGCCAACTATCTGACGATGATATTACTATCACAGAAACAAATTCTGGACACTACATTATGAAACGCTCAAAGAATAAATAGGGAGAAGGAAAGCTTTACGGTAAAACTTGAAATGGAAAGAATAAAAAGTACTGTAATAGGGTTGAGTATGAAACTGTGATTTAACTGAATTTACTTTGAGTCTAAATCAAAGTTAACGACGAAAAATGTTTAATAATCTAGGGTCAAGAATAGAGTTGAGTGTGTTTGGGGTTATTTTGTCTGTGAGGATGATAACGCTTATTATTGCAATATACTCTGCAAAGAATAATCACGACCAAAGTTCTCGTAATCATCACAACAATCGTAAAAAACCAGTTCTGTCAAAACGTTTAAAGAGAGGAGTGAGAGAATATATATGACATTGTGTGGTCTCAGTAAAGTTTGTTAACATCAGGAAGAAGAATGTTATTAACTTATTTGTCAAGGCAATGACAAGTCATGGGTAACGGCAAGGACGATGTCTTGAATCCTGAAAAGTTTTCAATTTATGGCAACATGCCCAGTAAGATACGAGCTCTACATTTGGCTACATAGAAAATAAGAAGAAGGGAGTTTGAGTTTTCATGGACATATTGTTAGAAAAGGAGAATTCGAATATTTACTTATTACTGAGAAAGTAGTTGGATGAAAAAGTAGAGGAAGAAGTAGGCTCGTTTATGTGAGTGAAATAGCAAAATTGACCAACTCGAATGTGGAAACCATAAGAAAGATGAAGAATAGAATAGAATGGAGAGCCTTGGTCGCCTAAGCCTTATCAAGGCATGGTACCTGAAGAAGAATAAGAGAATGTGGTCAGGGTAGCCTAGTTTAGTCCACTAAAGAATACACAAACATATTTAATTTTCTTGCAGAAATAATTTTCATTAACACAAATAAAGAGATTTGTTTTACGTCTGAGTAAGATTTAGAGGTATTAGTAATTGAAGGCTATAAAGAATTACAATTGAGGTAGAATGTAAGTGAGTTTAGAATAGACAGAGGTAGTGACAGAGTAACACTGAACTAAACGTTTAAGACCTAGAAAAAGTTTGGGTTTTTTTTATATTATTTAATTTTATATTAATTAAAAAGTAGTTTTATTTAGAATTCAGTTTTTCTAAGAGTACAGTAGTTTTTGTTAAGCCTTACTTTTTTGGAAAAATGCTCCAGGTTTGAACTCAAAAAGATTATAACACCATACTCAAATAAAAAATTTTTTCATAGAAAACATTAACGGACTTCTGTTAATCTTTGTGCAGTCCAGCGTCCTTTCAGCAACTGTTATTGTGCATGTTTTAAGAGTCAACCATACCTTCAGAAAAGTGAAACTATCAATAAAGTTCCGTAAAATCGCGGATTAACGCCCCCCTGGATTTAGACCCACCCAAATATAGGGCCACTTGAGTTATAATGCAAATTCCATCCCAGTTTTAAGCCCACCCGAATATAAGCCCATGAGCAAGGCATAAAAATCAAAGAAAAACAAGATTTTAAGCAACTTTCTGTCTATATTTCTAGAAAAACAAGGCATATTAAAATTATTTCCCTTTAAGCTTATTGTGTACATAGCTTTTTTGTTCGTATTTCCCATACATTTTATGCATGCACAGTATTTCTATTCCTGCGCCGAGTACCCACTTTCCTTCAGTGACATCTCCTTTAAGCCGCTTTTAAGCCCACCAGGATATAAGCCCACCCGAATATAGGCCCACCAAAAATGACCTTTCTCCGGATATAAGCCCAGGACTTATATTCGGGATTTTACGGTAGCTTTTTAGCTTGTTTGTTATGGTTGTATACCATTTCAATGTCTTTAACATCTTACCAGATCTTGCAGATATTTTCAAATTTTGGATTGTCCATGATTTCCAAAATTAACCTCCATGCAGTCTTCACTTTAAGATCCATGAGCCAGTTTAGGGCATCGAGCAGCAAAATTCTACTTTCCACCCTGGACCAATGAAACATACACAGCTCCTAAATCTTGAGAAGGATTTTTCTCAGTGTTGCTTTATGATATCCCCTACCTCAGTCGTTTTACGACATTTACAGTAGGATGGACTAAAAGGAGTAAGTTTATTTCTGGGCTATCCATGGAAAACAAAGACATCCTCACTTCAATGAAATATGCTTACCATGGCACTCAAAGGGTCACAGTCGTAAATTTAACAGTAACGTCATATGTATCTAAATCATAGCCTCGTTATTTCAGTTATATATATATATATACATGTATATATAGTATATATAATACTATATATAATTATAGGTTTCACTGTATCTCAGATAATCAATTGAGCACACAATAATTCTAGTTTTTCTGGTGAAATTTTTTTGATATTTTCTATCATTTTCTAGACTAAAATGAAATTAAAATATTGTTAGAATTAAAAGTCATTTGATTTCGTCATATTTAAGCAACTCAAACTTGTCTCAGATATTGTTTTGTGGGTAAATTTGACTACCATCACTGAAAGACCTTGATGATGAGAGTTCTGTTCAAATATTCCTCCTTCGTATTCATCGGCAGTTTTAACTGCTCGGTGTAGAGTGCCCCCAGGGTGACGCGGTAACCTTCTCCTCGTGCTGTTGTGGCAAGAATGGTTGTGTAATCGAGATTACAGGATGCGCGGCACTTCTGCATGTGTTTGCTCAGTGGCGATGATGGTATGTTGTTCTCCTTGAGCCGAGTCATTAGATGCCAACCTGTTTGGCCTACACAGGCAGCATTACACATGCACATTTGATGTGATATACGATTTCGCTCCTGAGGGCTTTCTCTACTAGGGGTTTCAGCGATGAAAGGACAGTTTTCATTTTTCTTAGGGTGAAGATGACATTGCAGGGGGCTTTGCTCTTGTACAATTTGTGTGCGTCCTCCGAGCATTTACTCCGATACAGAATGAACACTGCTCGCTTTGGAATCTCGGTTGATGACTGTTCTGCTGCTTTACCATCTGCTTGTTGTTGCGATGGTGATTGGGAAGAGTTTGACGCAACCTTATCGGTGGGATTGAATATACTCTCAAGTGTTTGATGAATTATTGGGTCGTAGAAAGAGGGCAGGTATTGGTTGCGTTCAAAGATGGCTTTTGCTTTCAGTATTCTGCTGTGGAATAGTTTCCAACTGCTGCATGCCCTGTATATACGATGAACAAAACCGAAAACTACACAATGTTTGTATCGTCTTGGAGCTAGCGCATGAAAATTTAAGATGAGGCCCGTATCTGTTGGTTTTGTGTACCAGGTGGACGACACTTGACTGTCTTGATGGACTAGCAGCATGTCAAGGAATGATAGGTGCCCTCATTTTCTTTCTTGGTGGTAAAGGAGAGGTTTGGATGAAAGTTGTTGAGTTCTGCCAGTTTATTTTCTATTTCACTGCGCTTTATCTCCCTAAGGATGTCATAATTTGGCATTGTCTTTGATTTTTGGGTAGAATTTGGACATCCATCGATTGTCAAGGTGTGGTGCAGATGAGCTGCCCATCGCTAATCCATCTGTTTGTTTGTAAAACCCATCATGTGTTGACATTATTTCACTGCACGACACAATTTTGGCAAGTTCAATGAAAGTTGATTTGTTTACAGGTGGTTGTTTCATATCGTCCCGGAAAAGTAACTTTGCACACAGTTACATTTACATTACACTAAATTTAGATTTATGTAATTGTAAGTAAAATGGATAGTTCAAATCGACTTCAAGGAACATTCAAAGGTTTAAATTTAATTAGCGGGAAACCCGTAAGTAAAAGCTATCTTGAGAATCTTATCAACAACCTCAGAATTTCTAAGCATTTTAAATTCCTTCTGTAGTAGGTTAAGAAATTCCATGGCTAGGGTACAGACTTTATACAACTTAATTTTTTCTAAAATACAATAAAGGGGCTAGACAGTTGTTTGTTTATTGGATGATTTCCACCTCGAAGAAAACATTTGAGGCATGTCTATTTTTGTGTAGTTTGCTTAAAATATCTGCATACAGATGATACAATAGTTACTGCACCCTATCTAAATACCCGCTATTATTCAGAATGAGTGAAACTACAGATGGAAATACCTGTCGGTACGATTATCCAGTAACTGCAAAATTTAATCATTGCGTCAGTAACTACACTAATTTTGAACGCCTCCAATGAGCTATTGACATTGTTTAGTTAAGGACACAACACCAAAGAATAATTGCTTGAATTAGCAACCTGATTCACCCGAATAACGACATTCAAACTTCTAGCGATAATCAGAATCATTGTTTTAAGCAGATGTGTGGGTTAAGACTCAACAGAATTATCATTTTCCTCGTTCTAATTAAATTCGTAACATCAATAAATACCAAAATGACTAAATGTATTATTTCTAAAGTAAGATCATTAGTAAGAGAATTTCAACACTATTTTATACCCGATGAAAGTGGAAAAGTTGTTCCCTGTATTTATTGTGATATTAAAGTGAATTTTGACCAGGAAGGCTAAGTTCGTTTTCTCAAAAGATTTCAAGGCTTTCCTGTCAGATTTAAGATAGTAATTAGCAGCAGCAGTAGTAGGAGTAGTAAATATAGTATGAATGTTGATCTCATAATCGGAAATGTTAGACGGCAAACAGAAATAGAACACATAAACAAGATACCCAGGGGGACGGGACAAGGATAGTACAATGACATATAGAAAAAATAAAGTAATAGAATAATAGGCGAGCAGAAATGTAAGTAATACATAAAAAGATTGTAAAAAGAATGATGAAAAATACAGACCAGATGTTAAATTAAAATCTTGAATCATCAGTTGATGACCATATCAGTTATTTCCGAAAATTTTGAACTCAAGATAACTTTTGAGATATGGCTCCCAAGCAGCATTGGCCAAGTGCCACCACCATGTTAGATCATGAGGCCATAAACGAAAGAAAAAAAATATATAAATTTTTAAATAAGAGCAACAGTATCGACAAAGTATGAGAAAAAAGAGTATGAAGAAATAAATGAAGAGAACTTTATCCAACCATCCTTGCCATCAGATAAGTCTCACGTGGGTTGCTAAGCCATGCTACCAAACCAAACAAGTGGGTTACTATTCCACTTAACTTTCAGTATAAAACCATTTCCAAAAAATGCTAAGAGAAAAAAAGGGAGAAGAAGGAGGAGGACAAGAAAAAGAAGATAATTTTAATCGATGCGACTAAAGTCATTTTTCAAAACGTCAAGTCTTTTTTTAAAAGACGAAGGGGCACTACCCTGCCTATCGAAAAGTTTATCAAGATTTTTCAATATATTTCTCACTGAGACGCCTTGGTTTTCAATTCGAACAAATAAGCTTCGACCTTTAGTAAAAAAAGTCATCAAAAGGAAGTATATATAAATAACAAATGTCCTTGAAATGCTAATGAGTGCAATAAAAGTAAAATTACTGTTTGCCAAACTTCCCAAGTTCACGAAAACACACGGACCAAGATATGAGAGGTTTTACAAATTTTGATTGACAAAGTGAACAGATATACACCACCATCAAAACGTAAAGCGAACAACCCATACAATTCCAATTCGACTTTGTTTCATTAATTTTTTACATTTTTTTTATAATTCAATTCGACATATCCCGTAAATATTTAGCCAGCATGACAACACCTAACCATAAGGCAAATCATGCAATATCCGATTCCATTTATTCAATTTAATGATACTATCAATCATCAAAACTGCCAGATACCAATTTTGAACCCCATAAATCAATATGTAATTTTATATTTGTTATAGAGATGAAATTCTCATAGTCATTAACGTCTATACTCCTTTGTATGAAGACCACAAAATTATTAATTGTGCCATTACTTGCATTTTGAAATACAATTGCGTTCATTAGTTGAATGTCAGAAAGTAGTTTAAATTTTCAACATGAAAACATCGGAAAAAAATTTTAATTTTCAAGATTAAGTTAGAACACCACAAAATAAATTTTAAATGAGAATCAGAGTGATTAATAAAATCATAATGTAGTTGTAATGCTGTTCTAATTCTTCAATTATGAGGCAAAATGAAATAATAAACTTTACATGAAGACTCGTTAATTTGTATTATTACGATCAGATAATTACTAATTTTAGTATTGATTGTAACTACGAAATTTGATGAAGTAAAAATTTGACCTTGATATTTTACAATTTTCCTTATTTTAAGTGATTTTGTTTTATTCTTGCTTCTGGTAGTATTTTTTCTTTGACTTAACAAATGAAATTTAGTTATGCGCTCTCCTTGCTAAAAAAATAATTTAGATTAAAACCCGATCGTCAATTTCTTCTCAAACGATTTATAGTTAAATCTCTGTGGAATAAAATATGCAAATAGTGTAAAAAGTGCTCTGAAAAACTTTTGTATTTTTTGTATTTAAAAAATGTTGACCATTTAGATGGGGTGTTTTTCAGCATGAGAAATTTTTCTGGAAAGTTCCATGCAAATAATTTTATTGAAGAAAATCAACACTGAGTATGTTGATGTGTGTGTGGTTGTGTGTGTGTCCATAATCGTTACCATAAAATCGATGTCAAGTGTCGTGTCAAAAATAATTGATACATAAACTAATGTAATTAATACTTTATAATTGTGCTTTTTAAGACCACTTACTTTCTCTTCAACATGTAATGTATTCTTCATTTGAAACCAGAATAGTTAACAGAAAAAAATGTGACCCTTTCTTCAAGACTGCACTTCAGCTAAATACTTCCAAAATCCAGGCGTTTTAACTGTTAGAAAACTCTCCCACTCATATGTAAAGTATCACCTGTTATCTTTTCAGAAGAACATAGAAAGCAGGTGATCATTAGGTACACTTTAAATAAAATGTATCTTGCTTACGTTTTACTTCGATATCTGCCAACGATACCAACATACAATACAAGCACAACTCTGTTGTAGTGCTTCACAATGATCTTGAATACTTTTTCTGCTAACTCAATAAATAACCGCAGTTTTGTTTTTGTGTTAACCATGTACTTGTTTTTAGAGAATTGATGAACAGCCTGTTCAATTTCACATATTTGAATTGGTACAAAAGGTCATTTTAGATTTGGAATCTGATTTTTAAGATTCAACTTGCAGAGTTAATTTTCTTGTGTGTTCTGATGAAATGTTCATCAGTATAAAACCAAAGACAATTTTTATGGAAATATATTTCGTACAGAAAATAAAAGTACCATAATAATTACAAGAGTACTAAACTTTCATTATTCAAATCATTTTCTTCCAAAACGAAAATCAACCCTTATAGCATCAACACAGAAATCATAGACAGTTTTTTTTACTTAAATTAAAATTAATCTTAAATCTCAATTATATATGAACAACCTAAGATTGAATCCCATCCGTTTTTAAATTAACTCTACCCTTTTAAACCATTATTTTATTTCAACCAACGTACAATACATTTTGGTTCAAATATTATTTCCTTCAGCACTGAAGAAAAGACTCTTAATTCTTAGCAGGATTTCTCTTAAAAACCAATTATATGACTTTAAATTGCAAATTCTTTTTTGAAAGAGGTCTTCTTAAAATGTTCGTTCATAATAGGCATGATTACTTTTTTTCAAAAACCTGATATTTTAATCATTGGACTTGGAAGGAGAAGAAAGGAGCCAACTTAAATTTATTTTCCGTGTACATATATACTACAAAATGAACAATATCCAAACAGCTTTAATACTGAAATAAAGAGAGCAAGATTTTAGCTTTGTTTCTTTTTATGTTCGTTTTGAAAAAATACTATATTTCTTTTCTTTGAAAGTTAGAATTTCTCTAGTAATAAAAATATGGTGAAACCCTATAAAGCTGAGGTTTTACCTTTTCAACCTATGATTCTTTGGACAACATTTTTTCTGACTTTTGATTTGACCAAGAAGCCATACCAAGAAGCTGTTTTATATCAACGAGGGACGCAAAGACCTAATTGAGGCAGCCGGCTGCTTTTTTAACCAGCTTCTTAACACAGTTGAAGGCAATATACAAATTATATTTCTATACAAATGAACGTTTATTCCCAATCATCTCTAATCTTTCTAAACGCACGGAAGACCTAGTTGCTTCAATTCCTTTGATCTGTTTGATCTTAAAAGCTTCACCATTTTCGCCGCTAGACAAAATATACTGCGTTACGACCAAACTAGAATAAAAAATTTGATGAATACCCTTCGTAAAAATCTGATTTATTGTTTTATTAAATTGATGAATTATAAGGACGAACGTCATTCGTACCTAGCATCACGTTGGTAGTTAAACACATAAAAAAACACACTTGAATCTCTGGCAGTCAAAAAGTCTTTTGCAAAGAAAGACTTGATGAAATGATTTTCGAATTCAGTGGAAAACAGGCCTGTCCAGGATACTTTCAGAAATAGAGTATTATGATGGAAAAGGGAGGGAGCCTAAGAACAATTTGAGAGTTGGATAATTGTTTAAATTTTTTCAAAGCGATTGTTGGTATTACCTACAGTCAACGGAATTTATAAGTAATTGTAGCATGATCTTTAATAAACCAAATAATTAAATGTCCAATTTTGAGCTTTATGGCCCTGAATAAGCTCCAGCGTACACATTATCCAATGAATGTTGCAATTTACAAAAAACATTGGTTTTGAAAAGAAGTGTATGTTTTTGTCACTTGAACATTCAAAAACTAAAGAATTTATCATGTTTATTTTAATTGTAGATTAATCAAAAAATTGAAGCTGTTTTGTTGATATTTAATTTTAGCAAAAATTTCATTTTCTAACAGGAAATAGATATCAATTTTTACATATTGAGTAGATTTAAGTAATTTTAAAAGCCTCGACCTGTGAAGAGCCGTTAGCTACACTTTCAACTCGTTCGTATATAACATTATGCAATTTACAGTCAATGGGTTTAGTCTCAAGATTCTTAAGTTCCACAATACATCTTCTGAAATTGGTAGTTACCCAGTATTTTTTATTACAGCGTTTAAATTTTAATTTAAATAACTTTTTCGAAAGGAATGTTTAAACATAGACTTTAGATATCAAAATATATTATTTTATTATTAAAACTACATTTCTACAAGTATTTCTATTTTCAGGAGTTATATATTATTATCTAATACGGATCTAATTATGGAAACTAATAAAACAATTTTTTTTCTTTTGTCTTAACGTCATTTTCCTCCAGCAATTGGGGCTCAGACAGTGCCTTACAGAGGAACTTTGTTTTGGGACTGATTTGAGGAATTTCTTGGCGAGATGCCCTTCGTGAAGCCAACCAATGGCTTTTTCTTTTGTAAAGTTCCGAATTCTCTTCGGCCGCTCGGGGAATCGAATCCGGAACCTCTTGGTTACTGTGCAACTGCAATAACCATTAAGCTGCGGCTCCTCAGAAACCAGTAAAACAATAATAGTGTAAAAATAGATGGAAAGGGTTATAGACTAAAGGAAAGTGCAGAAATAAGATTAAAAGAGAGTGGCTACAATTAAAAAGAAGTGAAAAATATCTGTGCACGGAGCCGAGTACAAGAGAGTATCTATAACTTTCAAAACCTTTGCTATCTGAACTGTCAATGCTATGTTCTCAACCGAGTCATTCTTTTTACCATCCTTTATTGGGATGAAATATCCTATTCTTTGCCCAGGCCTCCATGGTTAGACATTTCGAATGAGCCACATAAGGCTGACCTTAATTCCAAACGGCCACTTCGTTTATTGGGCAAGACAATCTGATTCCACCAACAACAGGGAGAACAAAGAGAAATATGAAAATGACATGGAGAGGATCCGGAATCATAGAGGACCAAAAAATATGTGTGCACTAAACTAGGACACTCAATTCAGTGCACCTATAATTTTGACCTCTTCATAATTAGGTATAGTAGTGTCAAAATAAAGAACATAGACAGAAGCCACAAGTTGGTAAAATAGATATTAAGCAAATTAAACAACGTTAAAAAGCCAGATTACTAACGTTGATATTTGCAGGTTTCAGTTTAGCGTCAGTTAATGAGAATATTAAATGCATTTAAAGACGTCTGAATATATAATATTTATTGACATATACACTTGGTGCAAGAAAATGTTATTTCCTTAGAATAATTGAAAGAATAAGCTGCTTACCTTCTCCTTTCTTCTGTTGTTATGAAATATTAGTATATGTATATACCTGTATATCGGATGTTTTTCCATTTATGAAGTTATATGTAGCAATAAGAAGTAGTCTGAAATATGTCAATAATAGAAAATGGAATGAGCTGCCAGACCTCACATAACAACCAAAATCAACCTAATTTCCCCATCAAAATTTAATTTATCTCTTTGTTGCAACTGCGTGTCAGATAAGTATCAATTTAGAAGATCTAGAACAAAGACTGTATTATTACGCAAATGTGTTATACCAAAAGTTATGTATTAGTATTGAACCTCCGAGCAAAAAGTTGCTATTTTTCACTTAAAAATTACAAGAGATTACAAAGTGCTACTTGAATAACACGTTTTGATAAACAACTCAAATATTAATGTAAAATTTTGTAATTTTATCTTGTAACCATGTGATTTATCTTCAACGTTTCAATATGTTTTGGGGAAGGATAGTAACTTCTTTGTAGTTAGTACAACTAGTTAGCCAATAATTCTTCTCTGCATGAAGTACTGGACATTATAACAAATTTTTAATCTAATACTCAGTTTATGTGAAAATAGTAATTTGATTTTTTAAGCTTTTCACTTGAAAGCGGTAAAAATGATAAGAATTTTTGAAAAATGCAAAAAGGATAATATAGACGATAAAAGTTTCTAAAAACTAAATTTCGAGAAAACGTCAGAATTTTCCGTCAAGATTAATTACATAAATTGATCATAACACCAGCAATCTAAATATTTGTAATATATATTTTTTATTATTATTCTATTTATACACTGACACGTAATAGACCCAAACATTTTAATATACTTGGGAATGTAATTACCAGTGGAATTAAAAACAAGCCGGATAAAATATATTTTTTTTAGAAAATTTCCAATATCATTATTATACAGTATTATATTATATTATATTATATTATATTATATTATATTATATTATATTATATTATATTATATTATATTATATTATATTATATTATATTATATTATATTATATTATATTATATTATATTATATTATATTATATTATATTATATTATATTATATTATATTATATTATATTATATTATATTATATTATATTATATTATATTATATTATATTATATTATATTATATTATATTATATTATATTATATTATATTATATTATGGGAATGTAATTACCAGTGGAATTAAAAACAAGCCGGATAAAATATATTTTTTTTAGAAAATTTCCAATATCATTATTATACAGTATTATATTATATTATATTATATTATATTATATTATATTATATTATATTATATTATATTATATTATATTATATTATATTATATTATATTATATTATATTATATTATATTATATTATATTATATTATATTATATTATATTATATTATATTATATTACAACATACTCAGCCCTAGATATTGATCTGTCTTTAGATAATTAACTTCAACCCTGACTTACAGCATTGATAGTCAGCATGTATGCTATTAAATCAACAAATAAAAATTATAGTATGACAAACCTTGATAATGGTAAGGAATACTTCTTTATACGTTTCTCTCTTTCATGGCAATTTGATAGCTAAAGACATGAACATCCTCATCAAGTAGTTCTGGAAAGTTTTGTCAAGATCTAACTAAGAACATCTCTTTATTAAAATATCACCTGTCAATGGGTTGAGTGTTTCCTCATAAATATTCACTTGTAACCGATTAAGATCATTATATGCAGTTAGCCATCAGACGTATATTTGAAAAGTGGCTTAAAACGTTTCGACCTAAAGAAGTAAGGAAAGTTTTAACTTTTGAAAAGATAAACTTTTATTTATATTTGGGATTTATAACTTTATTAAATTAAATTTAGAGATCATCTAAAGGTTATGTTTGTATATATTATTTGGAATTTATTGGAATAACAGCTTCAAATTACTGTGAGATATTGAATTCAGGCCAATATTTAACATGATACTTTGAAGAAATAGTACTTTGTAAGAACTTCTATAAATAAACGTAAAAATTGCTATTCCTGATATTTTCCTTTATCGTTCATGTAATAACCTTAAAAACATTGAAAGTATTAATTAATTTCTTATGATAAGTAATTACTATCAGAAATTATGCGATGAAACGATTATTAGGCAGAACTACTATTTAGATACATTTTCGCCTTTTTTTCTGGAGCTGAAAATCATTTGTCATAAAATTGCTTGTACTAAAATGTTATTGTAGTTTATGGACTAATCCACTTCCTACAATATGCTATTAATTTTTGTTAGAAAATTTTGATGGTCAAATAACTTCAGCTGTAAGAATAACACAATATAATAGATGCATTCATCCAGGCTTTGTCAAAAATTGAATTAAAAGGTTCTTCTGAAATGATGATAATAATAATAATAACGATAATAATAATAACAATAATAATATTAATGATAATAATAATAGATACATCACTTACTGCAGATACAACTAACAATAAGTTAGCAAAATGGTATCTCTGGTTCTTTTGGAAGTCTGCCGCAGTTGAAGGAGAAATGTTTCCTAATGATTAATACCTTAAAACTCAACAAAAGGTTTCAAGTTAGAAGCCGAAAATATATAAACTTTTATTGGTGCTGCATTCAAAATACGCATTTCTCAGTTTTGCCCTTAGATAAAGATGAATCAAAGTATTTATTGATAATTTTTGACCATAGAAAATTCTTTTAAGATAATGTGATTATTGTTATTATTTAGTAATTATTGGCCAGTTCTGTTACTTATTATAGGCAGAGTGTTTGAGTGCATTTTTCTGTCTTCCTAGTCTTAAATGTTTTTGCCTTTTTCTGACCACCAGTATGGGTTTCATTCTTCACGATTTACTGCTGACCTGATTCCTGTAATCGCTGAACGCACTCACTCTGCTTTTGATATTTCAGGAGCAAGCAAGTGATTTAACACTGAAGGTGTACGTATGGTTTGTTGAGAAAAAATCATGCCCCCATAACAATCTTTTGTTATGGTCTTAGCATAAAGGTTGTCCTGAATGGCTATCACTTTACACAAAAATTGCTGCTTTAAGTCAGCGTTCTTTCTTACATCAGACTTCAGTTTGCTGTGTAAAAAATGTGTTTCCTTGATATTCTCTTAGAGCTGGATGTATTAACTGATGACAATAACATTTATTATGATCTGGAAAAATCATATCTTTTCCGAAAAGCTAGAATGGAGAATCTTTTTGAAATGATATTTGCCTCGTTTCTTCGTCTGGAGAAAAATCATTGGTCACTTCCAAAGCACAAAGTTTAAGCTTCTTTTATTTACCTCCAAAGATCCAGTTCTTAGATCAGTTTATATGGATTACACTCAGATCCCTGAATGCTCTTAAATTAGCCTTTTTGGGATCTCATTATCTCGAAATCCTATACCCTAGCTATTTTTAAGTCAACTTGCATAAAAAATGGCTCCCTCTGTCCGGATCAAAGGTACCCCCTTTTAAAAGATTATTTCACACTTTTATAAATCTTCTATTTTGCATGGAATATCGTTGCCACATCTGCTCAGATACTCTTACCCTCATCTTTTCCGACCGAATCCAACGTCGAGTTTCCCAATGTGATTAATCTGTACTGTCTAAAACCCTGTAATAAGTTATTTTTGTAATTTTAGTACAATTAAATAAGCGTGCTTTTCAGTAAGTGAATTTGAATAAACAAATATAGATTTTTTTCAGTCAGTTTCATTTCACCCTAAACCTCATCATCGCATCTCGTTTTGGACAATGCTTACTGGACAAATTTCATTAACAGGTGCTTTGCACAATATTGATATACACTGGTAACTTATCCTTAATCTGAATTTTAAGCTTAGGGTATCGGTGTGTCTGTACCAAAAAAGCTTTAATTAAATTTAAATATGTATGCTTTGTAAAAACTACATTGCTTCCCTTTTTTTAAACTAGTAATAGTAGTAGATGTAAGAGCTTTATGATGTCTTGACTCGAAAAGTTTATCTGAGCTACGTTTCGAGAGATACTCTTCCCACCGTCAAGGTTTAATAGTAACGGTAAGTAATAGTGATGGTAGTAATAGTAATGGTAGTAACATTAGTGCAAGTTAAACAGGAATTGCAGTTTATCTATTTGACTTCATCTCAGGAAAAAATATGATGAGGTGTAGTTTAGTAACTAATGGAGTTGCACAATAACCAAGAGGATAAGGGTTTTATTCCTGGAATGAAAAAGCATAGCAATCTTACAAAAAGGCCGTTTGAAGAGCATCAGCTCATGTAATTCCCTGCTACTTTGATGAAATTCCTCAGAAGCCTCAGAAGAACATTTTTGGCCAAGGATATAGGGAAAAGGACATTGAAGGAAAAAAAGTCATGCAACTTTAAGTACCAGAGCACAGATACCAATAGGCTTTTAAAGTATAAAACTGTAAGTGAAAATGTGGATGACTGTCCAAAATTGTTGTATTTCTTTATTTCAACATCATTTACTGACATGAGCGGAAAACAGACGTATTGGTCCTAGTCCACAGTGAGCAGCTAATAGAAGCCGTATCTATCTAAGATGCTGAGAGTGTTGTTGATGATCTTTAACGGCAAATTGTAGGGTTTTTTCTTTGACTCTACTTATACCAAAAAGAGTTCGGAAAACGAAGAAGAACTATTGGATTTAATGTACTATACAAAATGTTAACCTAAGGCAACTGGCTTCAAACAATGAATGATATCTTCAAAAAGTGTAACAAACCTATACTATGGCGACCTAAACTAATTTTTATAAACAAACACGCTAATCCATAAATACAACTTGGTTGTGCTATTGAAAGGCCAATAATCATGTATATTGCTTTGTTTGCAAGTTGTTGTCATTGATCGTGCGCAAGTAAACATGTGGATTCAATCATAGAACTCATATAATTGCACTCCAGGTAAAAAACCCTTAGAAAAATTTGTATTGTAAACAAAGTCTGTGTTGTCGAATTAATATTGAAATGAGATCCAGTATGTTGTAGTGTTCTTATTAGTCTTTTATATATAGCCTCGTGTTTGCTGCAAAAATGAATACGTTTATTCTTCTATGATTGGAAATAAGCAAGGTAGATTTGACCTCCCAAGTGAGTATGAGAAAACAGAGGTTAGCATACTGTTTAAGGAGATAGAAAAGCATAAAATCAGCCACCTGTCTTCTGTGAGGTGGTAATTTAACTTATTAAGCGAAAGGTGCTCTTTGTGATAAAAATGTCAACACCGTATTGCTTTGTTTTTACACCAGATGCCATTTAGGATTATTTAATTCCAATATCTGCTATCAGAACATCTAGTTTAAACTTTTTCTCTTTTGTGTCTATATTTTTACTTGCTGGAGTTTACATTGGGTACGCAGCGGGGGTTGGCTTTCACAGACAACCAATAACCTGCAAGGAGGTGTGAGGCGCTCCTTCCCTGCGCAGTCTTGGGGTAGACCTTGAGCAAGTCGAGCAACCCCAAAGCTCCCCTACCAGGGTAACGGTGAAGTTGAGGGCAGCAGCTCAATGGATGATGCATTAGGCGGATGAATCCCTAGATCGTGACCAACGGCTGATGCATCAGGCGGTCAGGCGGAAGATCCGACAAACAGGACAACGGCTGGGCGCATCCCCTAAATGTAGGGACTGCGGTGGTAGAAAGGACGTTGGGGGCCCTACTAGCACTACAAACACCTCCAGACTACTTCTTTCGTCATGACTACGACACAAAGAAATCCATACCACATCGTCCGTCGCGTGGGTAAACAAGGGACGCGTTGCACAGTAGGCGACCAGGCTGGCAATGACAAATTGGTTACTGGAAGAACACAACTGAGGAAGCCTCTTAATATTGGAACATGGAACGTCAGAAAGATGAAAGAACCTGGAAAGCTGAAGATAGTGTGCGATGAGATGGACCGATGCAACATTCAAATCTTGGGCATCTGTGAGACAAACTGGAGAGGGAAAGGAAGTTTTAGATCAGAAAGGAAAACTATTTGTTTTTCAGGTAAGGAGGAAGGCGAAGGATACAGTCACGGAGTGGGAGTCATTATATCAGAGGCAGTATCCAAGTCCATCATAGGATATAGCCCAATTAGTGACCGTGTTTTGCACCTAAGGATCAAAGGAAGCCCATTTAATCTCTCCATAGTCGTAGCATATGCCCCAACTAGTGCTGCAAGTGACGAGGAACTGGAACAATTCTATGACATGCTCCAAGACACGATCGACTCTATTCCAAACAGGGACATGCTAATGGTAATTGGAGACATGAATGCAAAGGTTGGAAAATCTGATACCTCGACAAGTACCCACGATAAACATGGTCTTGGAGAGAGAAACGAGAGAGGCAGTACATTACTTGATTTCTGCGGCACAAATGGCTTAGTAATTGCAAACACAATGTTCGAGCACCATCCCCGACATCAATACACATGGTCATCCCCAGATGGGAGAACAAGAAACCAAATCGACTATGTCATCATCCAGCAAAAATGGAAAGGTAGTGTCAAGGACGTGAAAACTCGCCCCGGAGCCGACTGTAACACCGATCACCAGCTACTAGTGGCAAATCTACAGATGAAGCTGGCAAAACTCAATAACAACAATCGAATACCATTGAAATTGGACTACAACTGCCTAAGTGACCAATATCTGGTGTCAATAACCAACAGATTTGAAGCACTCCTCCAGGAAGAGGATGAGAAAACACCTGATGAACTATGGTCAGAAGGCAAAGAAGCTATTCTCAAATCCGCAAAAGAACACATCAGCACCAAGAAACGCAAGCATGTTCCCTGGATTTCAGATGAGACACTCGCTGAAGTAGGGAAGAGAAGAGAGTTGAAGTCTAGAAAATCGAACAGCAGTGAGGACGAACATATATACATGGACCAACACAGAAAAGTGCAGAGACTACTGAGGCGCGATAAGGAGAGGTATATCAATGAGCAGTGTTCATCCATAGAGGAGCATTCTATTACAAATTCCACCAAAGACTTGTATCAGGGAGTTAGGAACCTAAGCAGGAAATTTAAGCCTAAGGTTGATACAATCAAAGACAAAGAGGGGCACATCATTTGTGATGGTAAAAAAGTGCGCGAGAGGTGGAAAGAGTATTGTGAAGATCTATACAAGAGAAATAACACTATTCCAACCACGAATCAAGAGATGGAAGAATTAGACAGCGAACCTGTACCATTGCTAGAAGAGATCAGGGAAGCCATCAAAGAGCTAAAGGAAGGCAAGAGCGCAGGAGATGATGAAATTACTGCAGAGTTGATAAGGAATTCTGGGAAAGCAGGCGTCTTGTTCTATCACAGACTTTGCACCAAGATTTGGGAAGAAAAGCAATGGCCACAAGACTGGTTGAATTCGGTTTTTATACCCATACCAAAGAAAGGAGATACATTACAATGTTGCAATAACAGAACAATTGCATTGATCAGTCACAGTAGCAAAACCATCTTGAAAGTAGTTGCAAAAAGACTAAAGTTGACACTGGATCATGAAGTGGCAGAGGAACAAGCGGCTTACCGACCAGGCAGAGGAACGAGAAATCAAATCCTTAACCTGAAGATGGTTATAGAAAAGAATAGAGAAAGAAATAGGGACATCTTCCTATGCTTCATTGATTACTCTAAAGCTTTTGATATGGTTTCGCATGACAGGCTATGGACAGACATGAAACAAATCGGTATCCCTGTACATATCATCCAACTGCTGATGGGAATGTACGAAAACCAGAAAGCAAAGGTGCGCACGACCTATGGAGATTCTGAATGGTTCCCAATCGAAAAGGGGGTACGACAAGGATGCGTAATCTCCCCACACCTATTCAACATATATTCAGAGTGCATTATGAGAGAAGCACTAGAAGGATATGAAGGCAGTGTGAAAGTAGGGGGCAGGACTATCTCCAACCTCAGATATGCTGATGATGTAGTTTTGATAGGAAGCACAATGGAGGAGCTACAAGAACTGGTAGATAGAGTAAAAGAAGCCTCAGAAAATGCTGGACTATCACTAAATGCAAAGAAGACAAAAGTGCTGAAAATCATGAGCCAAAACACCAGGAATGAACACAGCATTTTTGTAAATGGACAACCACTGGAAAATGTCAATCAAATGACCTACTTGGGAGCACTCTTCACCAATGACTACAATGACACCCCAGAGATAAGAAAGCGCATTGCTGTAGCCAAAAATGCAACATCAGCTCTCACAACGGTCTGGAGAGATAGATCGATATCCAAGAAGACGAAAAAGAGACTGCTGAATGCACTAGTCTTCCCCATCGCAACCTATGGTAGTGAAACGTGGATTCTGAAGAAGAGCGACAGGATAAGACTCAGAAATTTTGAGATGTGGTGTTACAGGAGAGCCTTGAGGATAAGTTGGACAGAGAGAGTAACTAATGAGGAAGTTTTGCGCAGAATAGAATGCGACAAGCGTCTTTCACAGACTTTAGTGAACCGGAGACTGTCATACCTGGGACACGTACTAAGGAGCGAGACACTGGAGAAAACGCTAATCATGGGTATGGTCTACGGGTCTAGGAAAAAGGGCAGGCCAAGAACAAGGTACATGGACAACATCAAAGAAGAATCTGGACTAACTGTCATCCAGGCGTACAGGGCAGCACAAGACCGGGTTAAGTGGAGAGCCATGACGAAAGAAGCCACGGCGACTCAACCATGAGCCTTCCGTCCATGATGATGATGGAGTTTACATTCAGCCAAAATTTTGCTAAATATGTGGGAAAATTGGTATAGGCATTGAAGGCTGTCGCAAGATATTTCATTAAGCAATAACTTAAAAGGACAAAAAGATGACAAAAGCACTATTTAAAAGGTAAAAGATAGATTTTGATTCTCCTAACAACATTTTCCCCTGTTATGAAAAGATGCAAGTCAAAAATCCGACTCATTTTTGAATAGCATTTAGAATATCAAAACCTAGCCTGGTGTTAATACAACCTGAAATATGCCGTTACTAAGAAAATTCAAATTACTCCCCATTGCTAAAAATGCCATTACTACGTTACATACGATAAAATCTAATTAAAATAACGAATGAAGACTTCTCAACTATATTGATAAGTTCTGCTAAAGTGAACATTTTCCATAAGAGTTTTTACCCCAAAGTACGTCGGGGGAGGGGTGAGAGGTCTTCATATCACTATGTTTTTGCTTTTGTGTTAAAGAATCTTCCTAACTTTTTGCTGTAAACAATTGCTCCTCCAAATAGAGACTAAGTAAGAACTCAATTCGTCAGAACTAAAACTAACCATAAGTGCTCTTGTTCTTGTTTCGAAGAATTTCCATTTTACCATTAACAGATTTTTTAAAGTTAAGTAACTTAATTGCACAATATTTATAAATTTTTGTTATAATTCTTGTTGCCACAAATTTCAAAAAAGTATTTTGTGTTTGAAAAGATTGTATTACTATTACAGGTTATGTCATTAATTTCATCATGGGCAAAAGGAAAACAAGGAAGGCTAAAGCTTTCAATATTTACCCTTGGGGTCTTTAAGATAATTATCACCTGGAAACAAATAAACCACTGGTACCTGATGGCTTTTTATTAGAGGATTATTTTTTAGCGTCAATGATATGATTGATCAGGAGTAAAAAAAATACCTTACCTTTTAAAAATATGCATTTCTTAAAGCCGATTTCATTAATTTACAAATATTTTTATCCCATGATCAGATGGCCCTTTTTATTGGTATTCTTTATTTTTGAGGTCAGTTAAATTACCTTTGCAGGTCACGGAAAGAATAATTGGATACTTTTGCAAGCCTTTGAAGACAACTTTTCTAAAAATCTTTTCTTTATCTCTAGAAGACATTGGTGTAAAATTTTACATAATTGGGAAAGCACGAAATAAATCCTGGTTTAAGTTACTTAATTGTGAATTATCACCAATCTTGTGTAGAAGGCCATATTGAAGAGGTCAGTCTGTTTTTATTCCTTGTAAATCTTTTTCCCCCTAAAGGTTGTAGGACTAATAAAATACAAAACTTACCAGAACATGCGGCTATTACTGTCAATAAATTGATAAATAATAATACAACAATATCAGAATAAATAAGAAAAATTGTACATTTCCTATTTTCGATATTTCAACCAAAACATGTTTAAAATTGATGGAAAAACATACAATGTGCCAAAGAAATGGAAGATAAAGTTAAGGATCCGAGAAAAACATTTCAGAACATGGATTGTTTTGTTGATATTAACCACTGTCAGGGAAGTATTGTGGCTACTGATTCACTGGATTTCAGTTACATCGTACATTTTTTAAATGTTTATCAATTTTTGAAATACTGACTAGGTGACATACTTCCTGGTATACTGGCTTAAAAGTGGAATGCAAAAATGTGTCTGTGTGTCAGACTGGGTTCCAGTGTCTACAAATTTTATAATCAGATAATTAACCACATTATCTGTCAACGCTTCTTTTGTACCCAGATCATTTTCAACCACAAATTTCCCTTATGTACGCCATTCTTCCCTTACGTACGTTTCGTTCGACATCTCATTTTGAATCATGTTTATGTGACTGAGCATCCCACTAAACAACCAATTTCCTTCCAAGGCAGGAACATTTAAGCCGAACAACAAAGAGAGCCACAACCCGTAAAAACGAAGGAGAGGATTTAGGAGTACAGTGGAGAGGAACAAAGGTCTGCAGTGAAATGGATTCTAAACAGTGCCTATGGAGTTCATAACTAGCATTGACATATTCGTGTTCAAGTTCCCGCGAAGCTCATCCCTTCATACTTGATACAAATAAGAAATCCAGTGATTGGGAATTGGAAAAGAATGCGCCACCAAAATGACAAATGTGGTTCGAAAATGCGTTTAAAATCTTGGAACCTTTTTCAACTGATTTGTGTATTTTTTGGTGCCCTGAATCCAAAAATACCACCCATTTTCCTTGGTCAAGTCAACTTTTTCAGATATGATTAGAACACTTTTTGATCTACCCTTTAGTAGTACTTAGTTCAAGAAAAACAGGGATGTCGCTGGGCCAATCTTTGTTTTAATAAAGAAAACGAAACTGGAGCAGCCTCAGTCTGAAACCAAAACTGCATTGGTCTTTAACTTCAGGAAACCGAAACTGAAACTTTTTCTGTTTACACCTGGATGGTCATTTATAGTGTAGCAAACCTAAACTCGAGTCAATTTGACTGGAAATCGCAAAGAACAGATGTAATGTTTCCTTTTTAGATCAAGAGAGAATGGATCGCAGATTTACAAATCATCCTGACAGGTTCTGTTATTTATGTGGTAATGTGATTTTTACTGGTTGCCTTGCAAAAATAACTGATTTTTGAAGAAGGCCTATCATGCTTACTTTGGAGTTAATCTTGAAGACCAGGACAAGCCATTTACACACTTTGCCTGTTAACTGCAAAAATGTGTTGAAAACTTGCTTGATTGGAGAATAACAATAAGAAAAGTATGCCATTTGCTGTTCATGTGGTGTGGAGAGAGGGTAAAGATCATGTGACAGACCGCCACTTTTAAATGATTAATTTTCAAGGAATCAATCAGAAGAACAAGCCTTGTGTTTAGTATCCTGATGTTCCGTCTGCCATACGACCAGTCCGCCATGGTCCGGGCCTACCTGCTCTTGAGCTAGGTGTTGCAATGAAATCAAGCTCTAAATCGGAATCTGATAACAAAAATGACAGAACAGAAAGTGAAGAATACATGCCAGAAAAGAATGACCGATCAGTATCTTTAACACAAGCAGGCTCAATAACCTGACAGGAGACCTAAATCTCTCAAGGAAATCGGCACAGCTTCTGGGCTCTCGTTTTCGTGAGAACAATTTCCTAGCACCTGGAACAACATTCTAGTGATATCGAGAGAGCGATAGAGTTCCTCACAAGCAAGAGAGACTCGTCATTTGTTTACTTCAACAACATTGCTATTTTATCAAATCAATGGGGATGGACCATGTTGCTACGGAATGGAGACTTTTCATCAGCAGAAGTCTGAAGGCAGTTCTCCTTCATACTGGAAATAAATACTCTTCGCTTCCAATTGGACATTCTGTGCAAATTAAAGAAACCCATGACAAAGTGGACCAGTTGCTCTCTGCTCTGAACTACTATGACCATGACTGGTTGATCTGTGGAGATCTTACGGTTGTTGGATTGATTTTAGGATCACAGGGTGGATATACAAAGTATCCATGTTTTCTGTGTTTGTGGGACAGTCGGGCTGATGATCAACATTTTATTAGTCAAGAATGGCCGCCAAAACAAGGGTCGGGACCTGGTTTGCTCAATGTTCAGTCTTGCTCTGTTGTTGATTTGTATAATTTTTTTTCTCTGAAATTTGTCAGATAAAATGCATGTTTTTGTGAGGCACTAAATTCAAAAATAAAAGTAAAAATAGCTCTAAAGGGTCTTAATAACAATTCTTTTACAATCTCGTTTCTCAAAAACTTGACCAGATTGGACAAAATGAGTATGATTGTTGGATTTTGCATAGCAAACTACTCTACTAGACTACTAGAACATGTACTGAATATTAACAAAAGGATTTAAGTTCTGCAAGAATTACATCAATGCATTGCCTATAAGTCTATCAAAACTTACTAATATAAGAAAATACACTTGTGGGAGGCCATTTGACGTAATCAGAAGGATCACTTGCATTTTTAAAACAGGGATGACATTGTAGTCGTTTTTGGAAGGTGGAAAACAGTTTTTCAAGACAGCTTTCTAAATCGAATTTAGACTAGGCGCTAAAAATTGACCAAGTCCATCACTATAAAAACGGACTTGAAAATAGCTACAATGAACAATGGTAGAAGAACAAATTAGCATTGACCCATGTAGTAGAATGAGGTTTGACTTTGTAACTGCGACTAGGTACAAAAATACTAATTCCAAGTTCAGAATCTTTTGTGAATTCAGCTACAGCATTAAAAGATTATTTGGTAAAGACTGAATCTCAAGAAATATCACCAGAAAGTAGACAAAATATATCCAAGTTAGCCTGACTAAATTTAAGAGTTTTAATATAATGTATCCTATCATAAATACTTGGAACAGTTGCCTTAACCTCTAATTTGACAATAACATAATTAGAAGATCCAGAAGGCGGTAAATATAAAAATGTACAATCCTCAGCAACCAAGGTAAAAAGACACAAGGTACAACTTATCCTGAAAGTCCTATTGGAAATCAACAAGCTTTGCAAAATCTTCGGCTGGGAACCAAATTACTGGGGATTTATCCAGGTCTGTCAGCCCTATTACATGAGTCAATAATATCATGTGATGAACATTGACGTCATCAACGACAAAGATACTGTCAGTGCGAGCCTTGTCAATGAATTATGATACTCTCTTTTTTAACTGAGCAAGGTTAGGAACTCATTGGCCTCATAAAAGGAATGGTGCTGAGGTGATACAACCACTGGAGTTTTCTTCGAGACACAATTTTCTAGTATTGGCAACCAATGCTAAAAAGATCCTACTTTCTAAAAGACAGACAATGATTTATGTCCATCTTTTGATGAGTTTAAACCCATAACTACCTTTTTTAAGTAAAGCTATTGCCTAAGCATTATCATTGTTAAAGATCAGAGTTAGCAAAACATCAATAATGTATATTCAATTAGCTATGTCTTTAATGTTTGGGAGTCTAGAAAGCTTGGTTTTTGACTTTTCTTACCAAGAACCTCATTAATTGCTTGAGTCAGAGTTATAAAGTTTTTTTCTGAATCTGTCACTGAAATTGCGTTACTTATTGCTTTGCGCTGCTAAAGGCTGAAATACATTAAAATGAGCTCGACGAAATCGGTGGACCAATTGCTAATTCCAGACATCTTATCAGAGAATAAATTATGCAGGTACTTCTTTACACTGCAAAATGCAAGTTTCAAGCAGTGGGCTATGAAAGAATGAAATTTTGACACGGATACTCTCTAATGCGTGTCATTTTTGGATGTCTGAAATTCATAATATCATAAGCACTACCATGATTTTACAAAACATCTGTTTTTAGTGTACAAATATTGCAGAGTTGTATAAATGACAATTACCAAAAAAAATTATTTTTATTGCTTCAGCGTAAATAATCGGATAGTTATGTCACTTGTCTTAGGTTGGATTTACCCTAAGCAATTTGTTTTGTTACTTAAAGAAATCAAATGCTAATTGCTTTCACTACTTTTTTTATTATTTTGCCCTCAATTTAAAGAATTATTTAAAATACTAAGAAAATCTGCCATGACAGCTAGTTCTTTCTACAGCTGCCACAGTTCTCAGTTGCAAAGTCTCTGCTACGTCTTTAATGGTTACAGTTAAAAGAACTGATAAATATTGCTTTAAGGTTTTGAAAATTATCTTCTGTATGTCAGTTTTGTATTTGCCGTTACAAGATGACAAATTTCATATGAACTTCATCCATTCTAACATGAAATGTTATCTTTAAAACGGCTACCGGTAGAGTGAAAGAAAATAAAGGTTATTGACTTTGCTTTTCAGTGTAAGAAACGGACAGGTGTCTAATTTAGTCTTCGCTGCTAAAGCATAGTTTTAAGTGGGCATCACAAGACTTTAAATCAATTTGAAGTGATGAGACAATGAATCCAGAGCAGCTTTTCTGAATAACAATTAACAATTCAAATAGGATTGCAAACCTGCTGCGAGTTATGATGTGTTCCTGCTGAGCTTCAAGAAGGGAAAATCTCCAGATCTCAAAATTTTTAATTAAATTGCAAAATCTGATGAGAATTTGACCTTGTCTCATTTCTCTTAAATTGTAAACACAATTCGAAAGAGACAAAGTCTAGAAAAAGGAGTCTCTGAGCCTTCGCAACAACTTCTTGTACATTGGAAAGCAAACATTTCTTTCACTTGGAAACCTTTTTCGTAAGGAGACTTTGTAGGAGTTTTCAGCCATTGACAGGCCTTAAGCAAGAGCTCTCTGTGGCATTCTTTTTTACTTCATCGAAATACACAATTTTTTTTTGAAAATTTGTAACCATTTCATTTACAACAACCAAATGAGCTACATTTACTTTCACAGCCTCAGAAACAGTATTTTGGCATACGACTATCAAGAGCAACGTTTAGTGCCTGGGAAAACCATATCAGAGAGAAAAATTTGACAGTTTTGTGATATGTTTTGGTATAATGAACTCCCAGGCAGGGCGCTACCAGCTAAAATGTGTTGAAGGTGGGGTGCTACAAGATCAATTAAATTACCTGAGAAAAGAAAGATGGTCTCAGACATTTGATTTCAGAGCCTCTATTTCAGTGTTATTGAAGCAGAGGTTTTGATGAACAGCTTAACTATGCAGTTAGAAAACAAAACGATAAAAACTGTTATTATATTTTCTAAATATAAAGAAGCCTGCAAAAATGATATTTTGAATACAAAAGTTATATATTTAAAATCAGTGTCGCTTTAAGATAGCAATTTTTTTTCAAAATTGTTCGAACACGGAAGGAATTTATCGCACAATTCATCCTCTATTTTGGTTAAACTTAGATCATCTGTCAGTCTCTTATGTAAATGAAGAATAGACAGCGAATTAAAACGTATAGAAATCAATTTAAAGGCATCCACTTGTTATTCTTCTTCCAGTAGAAAAATGATTATTCTGCAGTATCAGTAGTAGCTGGATTGACCAGTAGTAATTTACACTTATGGACAGTGTTTTAGATTAAGAAAAGATGAGAGTGAGGAAGCCTCTTTTTATTCGTCAATGCATCATCAAAAGAAACAGGGTTTTTTTAAACATTACCTGAAAGAGGACAGGTTCAATCACAAATATTCCATCATATATTTTCTTATCATAATCTCATCAAAATACCATCTTTAAAATAATTCATTTTAACATATATATATATATATATATGTATATATAAGAAATTGATTATTTTAAAGGTAAATATTCAAAATGTATAGAAGTAAGAGTTTTATCATGTCATGAGTCGTAAGCTTTTTCTGAGCTACGTTTCCCATCGTCAGAAGTATCTCTCGAAACGTAGCTCAGAAAAAGCTTACGACTCATGACATGATAAAACTCTTACACCTATGGCTTCCTCTGAGTCCATAAAAACGTGTTTTCTCGGTGGTATCACAAAATCAAGTGCTTCATAGTACATGATATAACAGTGATTACAACATATTTCAGGACTGAATGATTGCTCAGTACTGCTGTCTGCGAACTTCAAAATGGGATATTTTGATGAGTTGGATCTACTAGCTCATACATAAACTCAAAGTATTCAGACTTCTTCACATTTAAATTTGTGAAAAGAAGTGTGTGTCTGTATCTTTGCTTTCTTATACTTCTAGTTTTAATTGTATTACTCTTTTACTAGTAGATAATGACATCTTTTGAGAGTAAAAGACTTTGCAAAGTTTATTAGTGTGGGAATAAATTTGGTAACCAATATTTAGCCCAAAAAAGAAATCAAAGGATTTTATACCCTTCTGTACTCCTATAGTGCAGATTGCAAATCTGCTCTCATTTGATAATTTTTGAAGGCTATATTGTCAAACCTTCCACAGCGGACCGTAGTTGTCCACGATTACTTCAAAACAAACTCCACGAACTGCCCAATGTGTTTCTGACAGCTTTAAAATATTATTGTCTTTCAACTCTCCTTGCTTTTTGCACTCTTTTTGCTCCTTGATGTTGACATGAAGGTTTTCTAGCTTTGGGAAATATTTTATTAAAATGACTATTCCTCAAGAACAACAACTCATGGTGTCTCTTAAAAATATGTGTTTATGAACAAAAATGTAAGTGATGATAAAAAATAATGTGGCCTTGGCGTGAAGGCCAAGATCTGTACTGCAACACAAGAAGATTCTCCTAATATGTTGCGTGCTCCATCATAACACTGACCACGACACTTGTTTAGACTAAGTGGATACAATCTAACCGTAGAAACTTTCAAAATATATTAAGGTTTTCGTCGAACCATCAAACACAAAAGAATAATTTATCTTTATTGGGAACATCCTTTATTGGGTACACGTCGCACATTATTGGGTAGACATTACATCTCACTGGCTCTAGCAGTTTCTGAATAACTTAATTGTACATTAAAACTGAGATTTGATTTTGTATTTCAAGATTTGTAAAATTTTCCGTTCCCTGATAACCAATCCTTGAGCTAGAAAGATGATTTACATCTCAACTTTAGTAGGAAATTTGAATTAAACTCCTTGTCGTCATCTCCTCGCATTGCCAATCCTTGACGTGCCGGATATTAGAAAGATTCAAGGATGATTATAACACAACAGGAATTAATACTTCTACTCTTCTTTCATTTTCGTCTATTATTCCAGTGACATCACCACAATTTGGAAAAAGGACTTCAAATGTTATAACAGACTTGTGCTATTTGGATTCCTGAGGCTTGTCAAATTTCTCTGTTGCCTTCTTGCAGTTTCTAAACCCAGTTTATAAGGACGCTTCTTCTTAGTTACTCTGCAAACAAACTTGAATTTATGCTTTACCTTTTTCATAACTAACATTTCACTGAATCTCTTTGAATGTTGTAATGTGACCATGAATAGTTTTCATACCAACGATGTTGAAAATATTTCTTTTCTTTTCTGCATATTGCCTCTGGGAACTTGAATTTTAATCCGGCTAAATTGGTTTTCCAATGGTGGCATTCTGTTTTAATGGTCAAGAGCCGTACAAGGCATAAAAACACTAAGAAAAATGGGACTGTCGATATATGGTAGAGAAAAAGGAACAAAAAGAAGAAAAGGAAAAAAAGGTTAAGCCAAGAGAAAAGATTAATCTTAGACTTAAAAACATTGAGGTCATATGGTGTGGAAAAGCCCTCAGAGCCCAAAGGGTTCCACAATCTTGCAGCTTAAGTAAAAAAACTATTATCATAGAAAGATTGAGAATGAAGACGTTGAGAGAAATGAGTCACACGAGTTGCAACAAAGTGAGGTGGAGCCAGCGGAGGAAAGCTCGTCAGAACACGTCTCATGATAATGCCTATATACTAGAGTATTTCCAATTAACGAAGTAGTAAACTATATATGTCATGATATCTGAAGTGATCAATAGGGACACAAATTTCAGGGGATTAGTATGGTAAGATGTCAAAATGAAACTGAAGTCAAAGTCAAAGGAAAATAAGAACAAATTGACTTTTTTTATTTTGTGCCTGTGAATATAGCTACAAATATCTAATATTTAACATTAAGTACGACATAATTGTAACGTATTGGTAGAAATCCAAGGATGCTCTAAATAATAGTTCAAATCATGCAAATGAATGTACATCTTATTTCAGTATTTAATGTCATGTATTGATATCCATTATCCTCCTCGCCCTAACATTTCTCCTGGCTAGCTTATGGATTGCGTTTTACAATTCGGAGACTACGAATACTTATCGCATTGACAGTAAAGTATAAAAATTTGGAGCAAATTCGCAGGTATGGATACCCAGTTTATTTTATGCTTGGTGCTTGTTAAACAAGCACTGGAGTTTGAGGGGAGTGACTCGAACCCCAACTGAAAAATAAAAAATTCGAAAAGGAAAGAAAAAAACAAAATATGTCTTTTGTCAATAATTTCAACAATGACATCGCATAAAAAGCATACAGAAAAAAGGCAGTGTATGAATAATTTCTCATTTGCAACACAATCGACAAGCGTCCTGACAAAGGTAAAATATTAGTCATATATTGTACTATCCTGCAAGTCCCATGAAATATAGGGTGTGGGATCTACCATAACTTGAAAACATAGTCTAGCAAATTATAACTTTCATATTAAGAATAATAATGTTGGCAGAGACGAGGCATTTGACAGCTATAGTTTTATTACTGTCCATACATTAAATATTGCTGTATTTTTGGATAAAGTTATTTAGAAAATATATTACTGAAGAAAAAATGATTTTGAATAACAACTGTAAGAAATGTTTTAAATTTTTATTTTAAACAATAATTTTTTTCGTTTTCGTATTTTTTCCTTTGTAAATAATCACAACTTTACTAGCAGTGCTTGGTTACCTTTTGTTACTAAAGTTTGCATTTTAATTTTGATTTTTTAGGAATTTAGCAGTTTTTATTTCATGTTGATATTAAATGTTTTATTGGTAACAGTACAGTAATAGTACAGCTGATTTGAAAAAGTGGTATGTTGGTGAACTTTTAATTGAACTTGTTTGATGAGTCCTACTGTTTACATGTTTCATTTTCCGCGAACTTGTTTGATGATTCCTACTGTTTACATGTTTCATTTTCCGTGAACTTGTTTGATGATTCCTACTGTTTACATGTTTCATTTTCCGTGAACTTGTTTGATGATTCCTACTGTTTACATGGTTCATTTTC
>RDPX01000025.1:876607-893774 GCA_003991215.1 Morbakka virulenta
ACTTCAGTTCAAGGTGTATAAAAAGGTTACAAGTCGCAGGGTACACATTAAATATATGGCAACTTCAGCTCACAGTGCGAACAATGGGCGCAGGTTGAAGGGTACAAATTACATATATGACAACTTCAGTTCATCGTATATACCATACTTACAGGTCGCACTATACACATTAAATATATCACTACCTCAGTTCATAGAGTATAAAAAGGATACAAGTCGCAGGGTACACATTAAATATATGACAACTACAGTTCATAATGCATACAATAGTCACAGATCGTAGGGTGTACATAGCATACATGGCAACTTCAGTTCATAGTGCACATTTTAGACACAGATCGCAGGATATACATTAGATACGTCACGACATCAGATTAGAGTATATACGATAGTCATAACTCGCAGTGCATACATTAAATATATGAGACAAAACGTTCATAGTGTATCCCATTCTCACAGGTCGCAGTGTACACATTAAATATATAATAACTTCTGTTCATAGTGTATACAATAGCCACAGGTCATACAGTACACAATAAATATTTGCTTATTACAGTTCAGAGTGTATACCATACTCACATGTCGCAGTGTACACATAAAATATATGACAACTTTAATTCATAGGGTATACTTTAGTTAGAAGTCTCAGTGTACACAGCATGTATAAGCTAACTTCAGTTCATAGTGTGCACAATAGTCAACGGTCGCAGAGTACACATTAAGTATACGACAATTACAGTTCATAGTGTATACAATAAACACTGGTCGCAGCGTATACAATAAATATATGACAACTTCAGTTCATAGTGTATACAATAGTTACAAGTCGCAGGCTACACATTAAATATATGATGACTTCAGTTTCTTATGCATACAAAAAATTATATGTCGCAAGGTATTCATTAAATATCTGACAACTTCAGTTTCTAGTGCATACAAAAGTTACAAGTCGCAAGGTATTCATTAAAGATATGATAACTCCAGTTTATAGTGTATAAAAGAGTCACAGGTCGCAGGATACACATTAAATATATGACAATTGCAGTTAATAATGTATATCATTCTCACAGGTCGCAGTGTACACATTAAATATACGACGACTTCAGTTTGTAGTGTATACCATACTCACATGTCGCAGTGTACACATTAAATACATGACAACTTCATTTCTTAGTGTATACATTAGTTACTAGTAGCAGGATATAGGTGAAATATATAAAAACTTCAGTTCATAGTGTATACTCTAGCTAGATGTTGCAGTGTACACACCAAGTATAAGCCACCTTTATTTCATAGTGTGCGCAATAGTCACAGGTCACAGAGTACCCATTAAATTTATGACAACTTCAGATCAAAGTGTATACGATAGTCACAGTTCGCAAGGTTCACATAAAAAATATGACAACTTCACTTCATAGTGTATACAACAGTTACAAGTAGCTGGGTATACATTAAATATATCAAAACTTCATTTTACAGATAGTACAATAGCACAAGGTCGCAAGGTACACATTAAATATATGACGACTTGAGTTCAGAGTTAATACAATAGTCACAGGTCGCAGGTTATACATTAAATATATCGCAACTTCAGTTAATAGTGCATACAATAGTCACAGATTGCAGAGTACACATTAGATATATGAGAACAACAATTGATAGTGTATAAAATAGTCAGAGTTTCCAGGCTACAGACTACATATATCAAAACGTCCGTTCATAAGGTATACAATAGTTGCAAGTCGCAGGGTATACATTAAATATATGACAACTTCAGTTTATAGTGTATACAATAGCCACTGGTCTTATTATTACGTCTTATTATGAACTGTAATTGCCACATATTAAATATATGGCAATTACAGTTCATAATGTATATTATTCTCACAGCTCGCAGTGTACACATTAAATATATGACAACTTCATTTTCTTGTGCATACAAAAGTTGCAAGTCGCAACGTATTCTTTAAATATCTGACAACTTCAGTTCATAGTGCATACAATAGTTACAAGTCGCAGGCTACACAATAAATATATGATAACTTCAGTTTGTAGTGTATACAATAGTAACTGGTCGCAGGATACACATAACATATGTGACAATTAGCGTTCATAGTGTGTACCATACTCACAGGTTCCAGTGTACACAATAAATATATGACAACTTCACTTAATGGAATATACAATTTTCACAGGTTCCAGGGTACACATTAACTAAATGACAACTAAATTTCCTAGTGTACAAGATAGACACAGGTCGCAAGGCACACATAACATATATGAAAACTTCAGTTCATGGTGCATACAATAGTCACAAGTCGCAGAGTATACATTAAATATATGACAATTACAGCTCATAGTGTATCCTATAGTTGATGTCGCAGTGTTCACAGCAAATATAAGCCAACTTCATTTCAGAGTGTACACAATAGTCACTGGTCGCAGAGTATACATTAAATATATGAGAACTTCAGTTCATAGAGTGTACCATACTCACAGGTTCCAGCGTACACATTAAATATATCACAAATAATGTTCATAGTTAATTCAATAGTTAAAAGCCACAGGATACACATTACCTAACTGAAACCCTCAGTCAATAGTGCATACAATAATCACAGGTCGCAGGTTATACATTAAATATATGACAACGTCAGTTCATATTGTATAAGATAGGTCACAGGTCGCAAGATAAATATATGTTATCTTCAGTCCATAGTGTTTACAATCGTCACAGGTCGTATGGTACAGATTATATATATGCCAACTTGAGTTCATAGTGTATACAACCGTCACAGGTCGCACGGTATACATTAAATATATAACAACTTTAATTTATAATGTATACATTATCCCCAAATTTTGTTGAGTGATTGTCTGATATTTTAGCTTCTCTATCAGGATTTTTTTGAGTCCTGGGTACGACATTAAACTGCAACCAGGGGTTTTCTTGAGCAAGGAAAGTACCTCATAAGCTCCCCATGCTAGGGTTACGGTGAAGCTGCTGGCAGCAGGGCGGCGGATATTCTACAGAGGCACCTACAGTGCAACTGTGTGAACGGCTCAGTGGTCTGTACGCTTGGCGGAATCCAGATCCAACCAGGAAAACTGCAAGGGTAACCCTCCTGAGTACCAGGAACTGCGAGCAAAGAAAGACCCTTGGAGCTTCTACTTTGCTTATCCTCACCTCCTGACAACACAACTCATGAATCGACAACCACAAACTAAACCATACCGCATCGCTCGTCGCCCAGCGAGCAACCAGGTTGGCGATGTTAAGCATGCTACTGGAAGAAAACAAAGGATGAAACTACGAAAAGAGTACAGAATCGATACTTGGAATGTTAGAAAGATGAAGGAAGCGGGAAAATTGAGCACAGTCTGCAATGAAATGAGAGAAAACAACATACAAATTCTTGGGCTGTCTGAAACCAACTGGAACAATGGAGGCAGATTTAAAACAACGGACAATAATACAGTACTCTTCACTGGCAAGGACAACGGATACAGTCACGGTGTTGGAATCATTCTCGCCAGCGAAGTTGCCAACAGTCTAATCGGCTACAACCCAGTAAATGACCGGATAATTACAGTACGGATAAAGGCCAAACGCCATAACATCAGCACAGTTCAGTTCTATGCGCCCACATCAACAGCCACCGATGATGAGATTGATGATTTCTACAACCAGCTACAAGAGGTCATTGACAAAATCCCTAATCGAGATGTAAAGATCGTCATGGGAGATGCAAACGCCAAAGTTGGGAAAGCGACCGTGAAAAGTGAAACTCATGGACAATTTGGACTTGGGATCAGAAACGATAGAGGAAGTCAACTGATTGACTTCTGCAAAATCAACAACCTTGTGATTACCAATACCTGTTTTCAACATTATCCAATGCGACTCTACACCTGGATATCACTGGATGGAGAAACAAGAAACCAGATAGATTATATTATGATCAGCAAAAACTGGAAAGCTTTCGTAAAGAATGTCAAGACCTACCCGGGAGCTGACTGCAATAGCGACCACCAGGTTCGTGTGGCGAAATGCAGAGTAAGGCTTAAAAAGATGCAAAAGCCCCTATCACTACTGAGGTTTGATACCTCCTTGATAGATGAGGAGTACGCTGTTTGTGTAGAAAATAAGTTTGAAGAGTTGCTGAGATGTGAAGAAGAGGAAAGTCCGAACGAAATGTGGAAAATAGGCAAAACCACCATACTGAAAATTCCCAAGGAGAAAATCCCGAAAAAGAAAAAGAGCAGATACTCATGGATCTCCAACGAAACACTAAAGGAAGTAAAAAAGAGAAGAGCGATCAAAGCAAGAGGTCTCTCCAAACCAAAAAACAGGGCTGCTTACAAAGAACAGAATGCTGTCGTCCAGAGAATGATGCGGAAAGACAAACAACAGGCAATTGATGCTCAATGCAAGCAATTGGAAGACAAATCAATCACCAACTCAACCAAGTACCTATACAGCGTTGTGAAAACTCTGACCAGAAAGTTTAAGCCATCAATCGATGCCGTGAAAAGTGAGAATGGAGAAATGCTTACTGAAGGACCAGAGGTTAAAGAGCGTTGGAAGACATATTGTGAAAATCTGTACAAGAAATCAAACATTCAACTAGTCAACCAACATGCACGAATGGACCAAGGAAATGAACCCCCACGAACATACTCAGAAGTTGAAAAAGCTATTAGAGATTTGAAATCAGGAAAATCTCCACTGTAGATGATTTTCCAGCTGAATTTTTGAAGAATGGGGGCAACAATGTCATCCAATATTTCCACAAATTATGCACAGCGATTTGGGAACAAAAGGCATGGCCATCAGACTGGAGAACATCAACGTTCATCAGACCTCCGAAAAAAGGTGACAATTTCGAATGCAGCAACAACCGAACTATCGCCTTGATTTGTCACAGTAGTAAAATCATTTTGAAAATCATCGCTAATCGTATGCAGAACAAGTTGAGCACCAAAATAGCAGAGGAGCAGGCTGGTTTCAGACCAGGGAAAGGAACCAGAGATCAAATACTGAACTTGAAAATGGTACTTGATAAGAGCCGTGAGGTAGAAACAGATGTCTATCTTTGTTTCATCGATTATCGAAAAGCTTTCGACACAGTTGTACAAGAAGTCCTCTGGAATGTGATGACAGATATGGGATTTCNCGTATGCAGAACAAGTGGAGCACCAAAATAGCAGAGGAGCAGGCTGGGTTCAGACCAGGGAAAGGAACCAGAGATCAAATACTGAACTTGAAAATGGTACTTGATAAGAGCCGTGAGGTAGGAACAGATGTCTATCTTTGTTTCATCGATTATCGAAAAGCTTTCGACACAGTTGTACAAGAAGTCCTCTGGAATGTGATGACAGATATGGGATTTCCCATGCATATAATTGATCTAATCACGAACCTGTATATATCTCAGAAAGCAACAGTAAGAACAAGTCACGGAATAACATACTCCTTTGAAATTGGCCAGGGCGTCAGGATGCATTCTGCCACCCCACCTTTTTAATATATATGCCGAACAAATAATGCGTGAAGCACTCGAAGATCACCAAGTAGGAATCAAAATTGGTGGGAGAACAACCAACAACCTGAGATATGCTGACGATGTCGTTCTAGTTGCACCATCTATGCAGGAACTGCAAGACTTGACCAGCAAGTTAAAAATTGCTAGTGAAGCAGCAGGACTCTTCCTTAACGTTAACAAAACAAAGGTTATGAAAGTAACTAAGACGCCAAATGACGAAAGTCTAACTGTGGACAATCAAACTGTTGAATTTGTTGAAGAATTCAACTACCTGGGTGCACTTTTAACAAATAAAGTAGACGACAGCAAGGAAGTAAGGCGGCGCATTGCAATGGCAAAGACTGCAATGGTTTCACTAACCAATATCTGGAAAGACAGGTCCATCACACAACGTTCCAAAAAACGACTGCTACAAGCATTGGTATTCCCAATAGCAACATAAGGAGCAGAGTGTTGAGTCTTGAAGAAAGTTGACAAGAAGAAAATCGCTTTTTTTGAATTGTGGTGCTATCGTAGACTTCTTCTTGTAAGTTGGATGGACAGACGTACGAACGATTGGGCTCTGGAGAAAATCGGACCATGCCGGAGACTAATTAACATTATCAACGATCATAAACTGCGATTTTTGCGACACGTGGCCAGAACAGACAGCCTGACGAAAGATCTGCTCTTTGGTACAATCCCTGGGAAAAGAGGACGTGCGAGACCGAAGACAAGAATGTCAGATAATGTGAAGGACATCGCAAACATAAGCATGGTGGAGATGCTCCGACAGGCGCAGACCCGGGATCTATGGCGTTGATTCGTGAAGAGTGTCACGGCTGATCAGCAATGACCATCCCGTCAAAGAGAGAGATCAGCATTTTCAAATTTCTGCCCTCCCTAATTCTTTAGGTCCGCATTAAAAAATTTAGTATTTGGTAAGCGACAAGTCTGGGTAAAACACATTAAAGTGTTTTTTGGCTTCTTGCGTTTGCGTGTTGTGAGACATTCTGAACATCGACATCATCGTCCGTTTCGTGGAACCATATGCCCGCCAAATAAAATTCTTCTACTTCCTAATAATTAGTGACCTTTGCTGCTGTCTCCATTAGCCAGCGATAAAACCTGTTTATGTCTTGTCATTCTGAGCTATGTTGATTCTTTGATGTTCGAGGAACTGTTTCTCTGAAGACTTTGATATCATCAGTATGTCGTTGGAATATGCAGCCATCTTTCTCTCTTTAAATAACAACTAATCAACCATCATTAGTCACTTTCATTACCTTAAAAGATGCAGGTACGAAACCAGGTTCAAATATTACTCGTTTATGGTGATTCCACATCAGCACGATATCAAAAACTTTGCGCCAAAAGTAGTGCTGACCAGTTATTCAGCTGACAATCAAACACTCGCATCTTGAACCACAATCATGTGTTTGGATGACTTTAGCAGAACTATATCCAAGAGTAATGCCAGCGCTTCTTGAAATATTGTGCGGTTTGAAAAGCTCAGAAGTTCTCTTTAATGAAGAAGTTGGGCACTTTTGTGAAAGATTATCTGTTCAAAATGTCATGTTATGGACAAAGACGTGAGATAGATCATAGTGTTTGTTCCATTGAAGCTTGTCTAGGCCTTGGCTCTGTAAGTGTGCTAGTTTAGTTGTTTCTTGACGTTAACCTTTTGACAACGTAATTCTTTTCCCTTCTTCAATAATCCAGTTGAGGATCGTATCAATTTAGTTATGATATCTTCAAATCTTTGTAATCTCCTTAGTTGCATCTTTTGGTACGCTGTCCTTTTTGTAATATTTTTTTATATAAATAGCAATACTTTAGCATTTCTATGTGTTCAGTAATGACTTTTAGATCAATAGTTTATCAATGGCATGGAGTGCGTATATCGGATTGCTGAGATCATTCATAACATTTTTCTTTTTAACTGATAATATTTTCTGATACCTTTCTTTTCTAGAAACAAAATCAGTTTGGCTGAGTTTGCCTTTTGGATATATTAAGTGGTATTGTACATCTTGAAGCCTCGTCTTTATTCTTTCAGTGGAAATAAACAATTTTCTATGATTTAAATATTTGAAAAACGTTTTTGAATCTGTAACTACAGTATTTTTTTTAAGTGTACCAAACAAATAATGTCTTAAAAGTCCCAAGGCGAAATCTAACCCCATTGCCTTCAGGCCCAGTGTGAAATATTTTGGTTCAGTATCTCGGGTTACTTGTTTCTCCTTGGAGTAAGCATGGTACCAAGTCCATTATTGTATGCATGACTGAAAACAAAGGGTTTTTTCTCAAGGTCAAAGTAATTTTAATCTGTTTTGCTGAAAGGTCTTCATTATGACATTTAAAGTTGAATATTTTACTGCTTTGATTACAACATGTATCTTGCAATATGTTTGAACCTCTGTCAATTGGTTAAGTCAGCCCCTGAAAAAAATAATTCTGTGATGTTGAATTTTTGATGGCTTACGATAGTTCTTACCCTTGTATCAAATTAATTCCAGCTAGCTTGTTTAGTAACATTGTCGTAAGCCTTTATCTCTTTCCAGTCTGTGAATAGTCTATCAGAGAAAAACACATCCAAAATCTTTGCAATTGCGCTTTTGGATTGCCAACTATTTCTAACAGCATCATACTGCGTTATGTGTGGGGTGGGATCAGGAGAATCTTGCATGTTCTACCTTTCACCTTTGAATCCCTGAGTCCATAAATAGGTTTCATGGATCAAGATACTGAGCTTCATAGCATAATTTGATAACTTAACAGAATTTGTTGAATGGTTTCACAATATTATTCAAATGTTCAAATATTTTAACCTTAATCAGTAGCCAGTGCCATTGTCGTACATTAGAAAAGCACTTAAACTGAGGCAAATAAACTTGAGGGTGTGTAAAAAGATAAGGTAACGTGCAAGTAAGCATTGTAGTGATGGAGGACAACTGAGAGCGCAGTTATCTTCAGGAGAAAGAAAAGCGAGTACAGAAATATAAGATGCGTGGGCTTATACTACATGCTCAGTAAAATGGGTGAATACAACACCCAAGATGTAATTAGCTTTATTTTATTCGGAGATTGTCAAATCCTATCGGGGTTGCCTAGTATGAGTTGAAAAATGCTAGTTGCCTGACCAGATTCGCCAAGACCTTTCAAGTTTTCACTGTTAGCAATTTTCAGTATTGCATAGATGAAAGAGATAAAACCAATTTATGGTTTGGTTAATAATAACACATTGGGCATTTCATAGTCCACAATCCCCCAAAATATGTGCCAATTTTTTGCCTGATCTTAGAAACGAACAAGAAAGTTATCAAGAGATGGGTAAGTTGGACAAAAGTGTCAGATTTGTTTCACAGTGACTTCGTATTCAAGTATGGCTATTTTTTCCCCTGTTTGCCAATGAAATTGTTTGGGTAAGCACCATCTCTCTTTGATTGGGGGAAACTCACTGACTTATGTCAGGATTGAGAAAAATGCCTAAAAATCAACGAGTTTCCGATTAGCGAAAAACAAAACATTATAGTCAGTACTCTCCTTGCCCTTGATGTCTCAAAGGTAGGTTAAGTATCTCAATTACTAATATAAAACACTTTAGATACATCAATTAAAATACTCACTATTGCACTATTGACCTTTAAAAGTGTTTGTCAGTTACTTTACGCTTGATGGCCAGCAACGCTTAATAAGAATTTTTTGCTTCTTTCAGCCTATAGAATGAGATTAACGACAGCGAATAAGCCATTAATATTAGTCGCCAACCTCTTATAGATTTAAAAGGCTTTAAAAGTTTTTTTAACCATCTCTTTTTATTAACAGTATTATCTAGAGACCTTAACAACTAAGTTACGTCAAATGCCATTTTCTGGAAAGGCCATTTATTTCATTTTATGCTATCTCTAAGAAGAAAAAAATGAGAAGGTTGTAAACACAATAAATTAGCATTTTTAAGGTAGTAATGATCACCATAGCTGATGATGTGTCATTTTTTTATATTCAAATAGCGATACGCATTGTAATCTCAGTTCTATATCCCTAAGTTATAAGGAGTTCTTTGAACAATCCCGGTAACCATTTAATTTTTTTAACTGGTGTTTTTCTTTTCTTTTTCTTTCTGTTGCTTTTTGATTTATTTTTTATTTTACTTTCTTTTTAACGTCTTTTACCACGTTTTCAAGAATTTGCTTACCTTTTTTTTGTATTTCACTTAATTTGAACCCTGCATCATAGTTTTCAAATATTTGGAACTAATTGGCTACGTTAATTGTGATGCGAAAATCTTAAAGGTTACAAGAACTACTTATCTTTATAATATAAAGCAATTCAAGGATATTTGTGTCTAGAATACTATGTATACACTGACTTATTGTTAATGCAAAGTAAACTGTGATAAAAATAAAAAATTTCAGTTTTTTACTGGGGTTTGTTTGTGTGTGTGTGAGGGAGGTATTTTGTTTTTCAAACAAACCTGGTTAACATTATCACTATTGATTTTGAATGTTCCATCTGGGTAAGAAGCCAACATTTGGAGGCACTTGTAAGATGATCATTTAGACTCCGATAGTCCATATTAGTTAAATTAACTTTGGATCTGTTTATTATAAACCAATCGATTAAAGAATATATTAATGGATGTAAAACTGCAAAGTTGGATTAAGTGGCTACTAAGTAGAATTAATCATTCTATGTAAACAATTATTTATATCATTATATTGCAAAGTCTGAAATACAAAAAGTATTAAACCAAGCAAAGAAATACCTTGTGAGACACTGACTCAGGCCTATGCTAGGGTTTGAATATGCAGTCCAGCAATTCAGAATTGAGTCAGAGAGACAGTGTGATTAAGGAGATAAAGTTTACTGTTTGTTTTAAAAACCGGTCACTTTGAGTTAAACTCTACCTGAATGTGGATATGTATATATAAAAAAACAGTATCATGTTCCTCGCAGTTTATTAACTTCAGGTGGACAGTTAAGTCAGCACGTTACTTTAGGTGAAAGAAGTTAAGAATCAAGGGGTATCAGAGATTTTGAGATTACAAGAGATGGCTGTAAAGAAAGCATTGTACAGCAAGGTAGAGTGCAATAGGAGTGGAGGAGGGAAAAAGCTGTCGTGGAGGGATGTCATCAAGAGGGATATGGAGGAAGTTCAGGCAACGACGGAAGATACCAAAGACCGGAAAAAGTAGAAGAAACTGAACCGAGCGGCCGACCCAACCTGATCCGTTGGACAATGCAGAAAGGAGGAGGAGGAGGAGAAGAAGAAGAAGAAGAAAAAGAAGAAGAGATATTCAGATTATGCCAAAGGTAACAACTAACAAACAATCTAGTAATGTAAAAGGAAATTGGAATGCATTTTTAAATGAATAACTATACATTAATATACAATAGGAACATCAGTAAGCACAAAATTAACATTGAAAAGTGACAGAAAAATTATATTTTAGATAGTAATCTTGAGTTTATTCTGGTGATGAGTATTTAAATATGTTAATATTTTATGTAATATATAATAAATATATGTAATTGTACAATACAATACATATACAACATAAGTCGAGTAAAAAAACCTGATGGACAATGCATTAAATACTTTTACAAGGAGTCACAACCATCGGGTCAAAATTAATCTAACCCTACTTTGGTACTACATACATTGATACCCTGATAATCCAATGTTGGCAGTGATAACCCTTTAGGAATTTAATTGTCTTCTTTTCCTTGTTTATTCAGATGGCAAAGAAAGACATCGAAAAATAACAATGCGTCGTAGCGTGGGGATGATAACTCCCATCCATAGATCTCCATGTTGCGAATAGGAGAAGGACCCCAAGGCATAAAGGTAAGCTGTGAGTGCATTGAATAAGCAATTCACTCACAGCTCTACAGCAAAACTATGGATTACCCCTTGACAAGGCGTAGTTCCTTGCAGATAACTGAGGCAGGATGAAGTCTGAAAAATCTAAAAGAGTATGTGAGGATTCTGTCAGCTTTCGGGTCTGGTTAGTCTACGCGTTCACTGAAAGCCTGCAGGAAGCTCCTCTGCTTAAATTATATTATCTCGAAAGAGTTCCTTTTCCAGACATTTTTTCACGAAAAAGGAATGCCAGAAACAGAAAAGCCCCCCAGTCTCGGTGTATTATCAGAGGTGTATCAGTGATGTGTCCTAACGCTGTAATGCGGTAAGGATATCTACATGGAATGTACCTAATTTAAATAATGTATTAACAAAAAAAACGAATTTAACTAGATCCTAGGTATATCAAGGCCTCGTTAAAATGATGTCACAACTCCATATTTCGAAGAAGTACTTTAAGTTGTTATTTGGTCGCCTAGAAAAGACCAAATTCACAGACAAGATTTCGCTGTTATTTTAAGAAAAAGTTACTTCCGATGATTTGATTAAGTCATATTTGAATGTTTAATGAGCGATGAAATTAATATATTAATGCATAAACAGATTTGCTCACAATATTCAAGTCTATGCTCCTGATAGCTGCTATAATGATGGTGTTTTTATACAATTTATTATAATCAAGACAACATACGAATGAAGTGCAGTCTTAAGATATCAGCATACTTGTTACCCCTAACAAAACAAGAAAATGTCTTCTATAACTGGCCATCAAATGATGGACAATTTAATATCGGGATGAGGAATATCTAAGGGTGTAATTTGATACAATTAATAACCTAGCAATGTGAATACTAAGTGGAAGCACTATACTTCATGATTGGTGATATAGACCTCTTCTGATGGCAATAAAACCAAGTTGATTACGTCATTATAAAAAAGGAAATTTTTAAACCGGTCAAAACTGTCGTGTCTTTAGATCAGCCTATATTGGTTCTGACCATCTCTTCACAATAACATAGTTTGGTCTACCTGACAAACGAAGGCCACAAAAAAGCAAATCAAACGATTCTCTATAGACTAGCTAAACAACAAAGTGCTTGAAAACATCAGACAGCTGGAAGAAGATTCCAATCACTGTTAAATAACACAATGTACTTTGACAAACAAAACAGTATTTTTAAAAACATAACGAATGATACCAGAAATGAAATTTTAGGTCTGCTTGAAAGAAAAGCTATTGAGAGGATGTCTAAAGAGTAAGCAGGTTTACTTTTCCAGAGTTCAAGGGCTTGAAACCAAATGTCAAAAGACCCCTCTAAACAAAACCGTGAGTGCTACCTCAGTTAAAACAGGGAAGTGAAAAAGCTTAAAAAACCCACACAAAAACTATAGGAGCTTTCTCGCCATAAAGAATCATATCTATTTATCGACAGTCACAGGGGTTTCAACACAGTAAAGGAACTGGAAGGGAAACCAAACAGACCTTTATCAACGATAAAAGATTCGATGAAAAAGGTATATTCAACTAGACAAAACCCTAGCTCTGTTGAAGGAATACTTTTAGAGCAACGGAATAGCTTACTTCCTTTCGATGACAGTGCTCCCTTTGATTTGGAGGGGTAAAAAAATCTTCGGAAGACCCTTCTGGGATGAATCTTGAATGCAATAGCAGTAGTGGCTAAGTCATTAAATGAACAGCTTAGTATGGTAGGGGTCTTATATTACGCCACGTCCCACAAAGTTCTGCGCAAGGTTCGTTCATCCAGTGTATATGTCATGTTATAGGGGATAAAGTTAGGAGAGGGAGGAAACTAGAAAATAAAAGTACTAAAAATATAAATAACAAGACGTAACACTCTGCGTACAAGCGGCTTTCAGCGTCGCTTAGGGTGAATGAAGGTTAAGTCAAAATCAAACTTCGTAATGGTCAGTGCGTATTCTCCAAGAGAAACACGATGCAATATTAGTGTTTTAACAAGCTGTTTAAAAAGGGAAAAAACTATCCACATATTTATTTGATTTTTAAGCAGAAGTCAAGGCTGTGTAGAAAAATGCTTCTTGGAAGATGTTGAGAACAACTGATGTCAACTTAAAAGTTAATAATATAATGAAGTAGATGTATAAAAATTCAAATGTGTTGTTTTAATTGAAAATAATTTTACAAAATTGTTATTTGTAGAATCCGATGTAAGATAGAAATATTTTCTCTCGCTGATTACCTTTAACATTGTTTCCAAGTCCGTTAGGAAGAAATAAAAAGCTTACACAAAATTCCTCTCCAAGCTGATGAAAGATCGTATTTTAGAAATGGTGATGTTACTACCTTGATGTCATTGAAAATAAAAATTGTCCACTTAAACTTAAAAACACAGGTACAAAATGATGATTAAAAATTAATGAAGATTAAGTGTAAAGTCCTGACCCCAAAAGTTAGAAACAGTAGCAAATAAATTATGAGACTATTAAAATTGTATAATATGTCATTCTCCTTGGTCACACTGTTCCGAAGGCAAAGGACAATGTTAAGAAGAAGAGGCCCTTGATGACCTCGGTTCTTGCCCGACTGAAAAAACTGTAAGGGATAAGAAAGATAAATCAAATACTATAAAAAACACTCTCAAACTCCTTGATAATTTCAGTTGCTACAGAAATGTGTACTTCCAAAACAAAAGACTGTCAGTATTTCCATATGAACCCTGTTGGAGATAAAGGTCAGGATAGATATGAATTGACAGATGTCAAAATTCAACTTGCTTTGCAAAAAGATACAATATTATGGATACCTTCCAGAAAACTGACATAACTGTTTTGGTCACTTATTTGGTAAAAAAGAACATGGTTTCGCTTACCGAGCACATCCAGAATCGCTCAACAGCAAACCACAAGAAGAAAGATCTCCTGAAAGCCGAGTGGACGAAGCTTGTCAGGGAAATACAAACCTTCCTGCTAACAGTCAAACATAATACATTGTGGTCGATGGAAGAAATTAGTGCAGACACAATATAAAAGATCTGACGAAGGTCATCCAGTTAAAGTTGGTAAGAGTAGGTAAGAGTTACCAAATAATATTATACATCAAAGTTTTAATACTAATAAAAGGTAAAATATTTTTATCTAAATCAGCAGGATTAAAGCGCAAAGAATACGTCAAGAAACCTCTATATATAGGAAAGTTCTTAAACCTTTTTTCATTCCTTTTTTTTCCAATGTGGCCCAGGCACCATCTAGAATGACTTAGAGAAGAGTAGTAAAAGATATTTTAATTCTTAGTTGTTTTAGTGCTACTTTACATACGAGTGTATTTTCTGATAAATGCTATGGCCTGCAAAGCATAATTTTTCGCTCGATCTACCGTTAATGCAACACGGTAAGTAAATCTAATTTTCGTAAGGTCGATACAGTCCATTTCCTGGTAGTAAAGTTAAACATCTAGCATAAACGATTTTAATTAAGACTTAAGAGCATGTCACTCGTAAATGAATAGCAAAAGACACATTGAATGTCAACGCTACTGACCAAGCACTAAAGACGAGGCTATACAACAGTCTCTATGTGACTTTCAAAAGTGAAAGTTTCTGTCATAGTGATAACGACATGAGTATTGCGCTGACTTTAGGCTGCTCGTTGCAGTTTTTGTTACCCAATATTACCAACATCTTTGAAATGTAACAGCTATATCCCTTTTTTCAGTATGACATTAAAGCCAACATATAAAGCTAATGAAAAAAAGTTTCGTAACGTATTGTATTTCCATTTATATGGTTTATCATTTTAACCACAGGATCTCTTCTGAGATCAATTGGTGATGCAGCTTTCTGTTGCTTAAAGCCCCTACATTTACGCACAGATTTTATTTATACTACCCTTCTGGAGGGAATTCAGAATGATTTTGGCACTCACTAGATTTTTGTGGTTGGTCAACTTCTACTTCTTTGATATTGTTTGCGTGCTCTACAAAAAGCACATGTTTTATTAAAAGTAATTACTCCAACTAGCAGTATACTACCAACTAGTGTTGGAGCACAAAATAACAATGCCTCTCTTCTAGCTATAAAAGTATTAAGACCTTCTTTTACGTACTGAAACCGGTTAATTCAACATTAGCTAATATTGTATTTTATAAAATGTTCCGCTTCTTCTGTTTCTGTGGATTTCACATCAACATCAATAAACTCATCGATTTTCATTTACCGCCAGCCTTGTTTCTAGACTTGTTAGTTTACATAATTCTGACATATTACTTTCTTTTATTCCTTACACCTACATCAAGATAAAAACAACGTTGAAGTAGATTTCAATTTTTTGCGTAGGACATTGATTTTCATTTTTATTCAAAATAGACGCTTAGTCTGCTTTAGGAAGTTGTGAGGATGTTGTCTATTCTTTTTCTGAAGCAGACATTATTATTCTAAGTTGAATAACTTGTCCTTCACCTGTTCCTTCGAGTTTTTCCAATTAAAAAGTAGTTTCTGGAAAACCTCCTGCTGTTTGGAATCTAAACTGCTTGAATTGTAGTGTATAATAAGAGAAAAGTATCTTCTATGCTTAAAACTCAATAATAGACCTAACCCTTATTTTGACCCCAACAACAGTTAGCAGTTTGGCAAAAACTAATTTCTGCACTGGCTATATAGTTAATATTTTTGCTTCCAATAGTTATATATTGTCTCCTTCTCAATGATTTTAAGCAAATTGAAAAGAAATGTCAAAACAAAAAAATGATGGGCAAGGTAAGTGGGGAATAAATACGTCAGCATCTGTTGATAGCAAAGTTGAATACTTGAAAAAGTATTATCTCATGAAAGGGTGATATTTCGCAAGTTCCATTAAATCTCCAGACCAATTTCAATATTGCGAGTGAAAGTTAGTCAGATATTAAATAAAAATACAACCAAATTATAGTATCCGCAATACAAGGCGCGCAGCGATATAACAGCAATCCAGCAGTAGAGAGACGATGGTTACACTACACACCTAAAAGCGAAGTGCGTCTGTATTTCTTCTTGAATACAAATAAACTACTCTCTTATATACATAATTTTTACAAGGAAAATTTATCTATTACATCATCATTCCAAACCAAAAAACATTAAGTAAGCACTTTTGAGTGACCCATAACTCTTAGGAATTTGTGATTACACAGCTATGTCAACAATTCTAATCTGTTTGACATCAATACTTGGTGTCTTGCACAAGGAGTTTCCATAGTAATGATACACATCACAATTAAATCATAAAAAAGAATAGTGTGTGCTTACAAGAAGTGTGAAAGGGGTTCCATTTTGTAAAAATACTTCCATGTTTTATTGGTAATAGAGAAGCTCCACGAAAACACAGAATGAATGTTGTAAATTGTTTAGCTTCCAGTTCTGAGGTTCACATTGGATATTTAGTTCTCAGTTTTCTCTTATTGTTTATTTATTATTATTATTATTATTATTATTATTATTATTATTATTATATTGTAAAATTCTTTAGAATTGCTATTTTAAAATCCAACACCGAGTCACTACCAGTGACCTAGGGTGAGGGAAGTTGGGTAACAAAAACTTTTAAGGTGCACAAGAAGGGTATCATTCAAACCGGTCAAAACATAAAAACATAATAAAAATCATTTTCTGACAAAACCACGAACATCAATTCGCAACAATTAAATGGAGAGGGCTTTCCTAAGAAGATCGGCAGTGCCATTCAAAACAATTTTTTGCACTTCCTACAATGAGAGTTCACCCGGTATTTGCTTCAGGAAGGTGTCAGTTCCTTTCTTAATAAGACC
>RDPX01000025.1:895541-946130 GCA_003991215.1 Morbakka virulenta
GTAAGGTACTGGCTCAGAAGGAGTACAAGAGGCGACATGATAGGATGGGATTAAGAATATATTGGGAGTTGTGCAAGAAGTATGGGTTGAAATGTGGGGGAAATGGTTTGAAGAGGTGCCTGACAAAGTTAGAAAGAGTGAAGATGGTAGGTTTGAAGTTTGGTGGGATAGATCAGTGGAGACAATGCAACAGGTGGAATGTAATCATCCGGATGTTGTTTTTGTTGACCGCCCTGAGAAGAGATGGCTGGTTGTAGATTTTGCTGTGCCTTCCGATCGAAATGTGACAGCTAAGGAAAAAGAAAAGGTCACTAAGAATTCTCCCTTGGCACAACAAATCCGGAAGCTACACAGCGTATATACCAGCGTTGTTCCAATCGTTGTGGGAGGCTTAGGAGTGGTGACGAAGCGATTGTAGCGCAGTTTGAAAGAGTTGGGCATCCCTGTTGTCTTGGGTGGACTCCAAATATCTACCATCATTGGAACCACCAACATATTGAGGAATGTGCTTAACCTCTAAAGCTACTGGTCGGTAGCCGGGGTTAAGTTTTCTCGTCTGCCAGGTGAATACCATTTCCCTGTGCGGGCTGTCATGCTGGACATGAACTTTGTTATTTTTATATACGGCTTTCTTATGAATGCTGTTTATTTACAATTACTTTCCGGGACACACCTAGTGATCTGAGGCAAGCAAAGGTTTCTACGAGCAACTTAATTGTTTAATAAATGTTGAGTATAACAAAAAGTATAATACAAAAAATATATAAAAGTTTGTATAAAAATTTATTTAAAAAGGGTAAAAATTGTATCAAAAGCTCTAAAAAATAGATTCTTGTAGAAAATTGGTTCTTTTTGTAGACAGTATATTCGCGGTGCTGGTAAGGACAATCTTTTGTATCTCCTACAAGCTATGATTACCCGGAATTTTTCACAAGATGTTTATCCGTCCCCTCTGTAATTCCTAAGACACCTATTATTACTGCAACCGTAGTTGTTTTAAGGTTCCACATTGTAGTAATCTCGATCTCAAGATCCTGGATCAAATTCTTTGACGGAGATATTTTTCACTCGGAACGCTCATATCGATCAGTGTACATGTTTTCGCTAGGTGATCTTTAATAATGATATCTGGGCGGTTAGCTTCAATGGTTTTATTAGTGTTAACCGGAAATTGGCATAAGATGGTAACATTTAGACCATTAACTACTGGCAGAGTGTTCACGCCAGTTGGTACGTGTTTCTACATGGTAATGCTATGCAAATACTGCCCAACCCTATCAAGGCCTTTCACATATTCACTCGGTGTCAATACCGAGTATCGCGGGACTACGTGTTCGATGGTTTCAACAAACTGATCACAAAATCTGCATTTAGGATCGGCTTCGTTCCTCAAGATTTTAGGTTGATAGTTCTGCGTCAAGAGAGGTTGATCTTGTGCTGCAACAATGAAGCCTTCCGTCTCTGCCTTCAGTTCCGAAATTCTCAGCCACTGGTGGGTTGGAACTTGATTTTCATCAGCGTTTTGGCTTCGGAGAACGTACTGTCCATGCAGAGCTTTTTAGCTCGTTGCTGGTCCTGTCCATTTTTCTTGGCAGCTTGTTTTGTCATTTTTGCCCATTTGGTGGCAGGTACTTGTTCTTGTTTGACCATGGGATCTACATTTAGCTCTCGCTCAAAATTATCAGATTCCTTGATAATAGAATGCAGTTTCATAGAAATTTCATGTTGATAGATCCCAACAACATCCAGTCATTTGTACATTCAAGATACTGTTTCATACCAATAATAGTTGTTTTAAACGACAGTTTTTGTTGTATGAGCCCCCTACCCCCATTGCTTCTAGACAAGTAGAAACGATCAACATCAGCTTTAGGGTAGATCATTCGATAGGATGTTAGTAATTTTGTTGTCTTCTTTCCATTCTCTAGAGATCTGGGAGATTCCAGTTGATTATACTGACATTATATTGTACAACAGGGATCGCGAGAGTGGTGATCGCTTCAATTCGGTTTTTGGAGTTTAATTCTGTTTTCAACAGTAGTAGCCTTATGCGACGATAACACTCTTTGGGGAGTCTTTCATAGTTGCGTGGCTAATACCATCACCTNCAATAATAGTTGTTTTAAACGACAGTTTTTGTTGTATGAGCCCCCTACCCCCATTGCTTCTAGACAAGTAGAAACGATCAACATCAGCTTTAGGGTAGATCATTCGATTGGATGTTAGTAATTTTGTTGTCTTCTTTCCATTCTCTAGAGATCTGGGAGATTCCAGTTGATTATACTGACATTATATTGTACAACAGGGATCGCGAGAGTGGTGATCGCTTCAATTCGGTTTTTGGAGTTTAATTCTGTTTTCAACAGTAGTAGCCTTATGCGACGATAACACTCTTTGGGGAGTCTTTCATAGTTGCGTGGCTAATACCATCACCTTCCTCAACACCTAGATACTTATAAGTGTCTTCTTGATCCAGTTCCTTAATAATAGTATCTACATCGACATTAATGGACGAAGTCTCTCTAAGTCTGCCCTTAACAAATGTAGCTTTCGCACCTTTATTAAGGCAAAAGTCGATGCATATATCATTACTGAAAGCCTTTACCGTGGTTAATAACCCTTCAAGTTCTTGATTATTTTTCGCGTACAGCTTCTAAGAGGACACGTGTTGACAGCAGTGTTTATTATATTTTTATTTTAAACAATTGAATTGTAATATCCTCTATAAAGATAGAAATAATAATGATAATAATAATGATGATCGTCCATGTAAAACAGATGGTTTTTCACTTTATCAAAGATCTGATATCCTGAGCCGGTGTTGTTAAGCTCGTTTGAAAGACGAATCAGTGACATACAAAAGAGAAGTGGAGATAGAGGGTCTCGTTGAAAAATACCACGCTTGATACGAATAAAATTAGACTCTGCTACTCAATTGTTGTGTGAAAGAAGAAGATGTGTTTTCCATTTCCCCATACTGTCTGAGAAAGTTTGAGATACAAGGAGAAATTTTATAAATGTCAAGGCTTCTTAAGATCCAGTCGTGTGGAACATTATCAAAGCCTTTCCGGGGTTTTTTTCGAGTATCATTCGGTTGGTCAATAGTTGGTCCTTGCATCCGTAGGAGTGCCTTCGACATCCTTTTTGCTCTTGTGGTAGGATGGAATTTGTTTATAAAAAGCTATACATTCTTTCCGTAATGATTGAGGTTTATTATTATTATTATTATTATTTTTTTTATTATTATTATTATTATTATCAGTCACTAGAGGCGAGAAAGTACAGACGTGTTTCTCTTGCTCCGTGACTTTATATGATTTATTGTAATAAAAATTGCTATTCAAAGCTTGATTTTTAAGTAGAAGACATGGATAAAATATGGATTGTAATCTTGGTATTTCTTTATTTGCAAAATGTAAGTGGTATTGAGGGAAAATGCAGATTTTGTGGTAGAGCTTTCAAAACTATTTAATGGAAATAGGAGTCTCAAGGTGCATCAAAGACTTCGTCACATTAACAATGTGCCAGAATTGAAGGAGTTATTCAGTGTTGAAATCAATTTATCAGACAATCAGGATGACGGCATTAAATACGACATAATATCGAATACAATAATTAAAAGATGGCCTAAAAAGGGAATCAAACTACCAAAAACAGCTGAAGAATGGAATATTGCTAATGACTTCTTCAAATTACATCTAGAATGCAAAGAAATACATAACGTTAACAGAGGAATACAAACGGTTCAAAATATCTACGAATACTTCGCTACCAACTACGGTAAAGTTAATAGTGAATTTGATGAGTTGAAGCAACTTTACCAACACCTCTCCAAGAGGCAACTTAAAAATGCACTTAAAAGGCTAGAGGATGAAAACAGTGAGTTTAATAATCAAAAAATCCGCTATATTTCTAGACTGATCAGAGCAAAGTACTCAATAAACAAAATGAACAGCTTGATTGGGACCACAGCGTTGAAATTAAAACAAACTTTTGGCAGTATTGTAAGAAAATGTTCGAACCACCAAGAGACAACACTGAAACAGATTTTAATGAAAAGACACGCTTAGAATACTTCAAAAATGTCTCCCTTAAGAATCCAAATAAAGCAAATAGTGACTTTCCATCATGGATAAAATTATTTGATAAACCTACGGAAAGGTACAATGACGACCCTCCGTCGTACCATGAAATAACCAAAATAGTAAATTAAAATGAAGTCTAATGGTTCATCTTGCCCTTACGATCATATGAGTATCATTGTACTCAAACGCTGCCTGTACCTGAGAACTCTCCTTCGTCACATTATTTTGCATTGTTGGGTCAACTGTACATTGAATGGAAATATGCATTTATCACCTTGATCTACAAACGTGAATGTAACAAACAGCCGAAAAACTTTCGACCAATAACTCTTCAGCCAATATTTACAAAAATACTATCGTCACTGATTTGAACCAAACGTATACCTACCTAGTAAAGAATAACTTCATCGAAACGAACTTTCAAAAAGGTTTTTGGGTAGAAATTTCAGGTTGGATTGAGAACATAGGATCTGTACATGATTTACTGCGCGGGTCTGAAACAAAGACAAGTAATCATCACGCTATTAGAACTGAAAAATGCCTTTGGAGAGATTGACCATCGGATCATCCTAAAAATACTTGAATTCCATCACTTTCCTGATTCGATAAAAGAAATGATCAAATCTTATTACACCCATTACAATATATCCATGGGAATTAAAAAGTATGCAATGGATCCAATTCTAATTGAAAAAGCTGTTTTACAAGGTGATTGTTTGAGCCCCTTATTATTCAACCTACTGGTAAACGCTCTCCTGAAGACAATTGACACCGAGAAGATCAGATCAATTGGGTACCGGTATAGTGATTCATTACAACCAAGGTATTGGCTCCAGTTTTTCGACGACTCTCCTGTAGTTACTAGCACCAAAGAAGAAAACCAAGGACTACTGAATGTGTTTACAAAGTGGTGCTGCTGGGCTGGACTTAAGATCTGCTCTCGTAAATGCAAGACTTTCGCAATGAAAAAGAATGGAATTGCAACACTTCAGTCCCATCCTTACTAACAAGTAAAAAATGAACAAAGTCCAACATTGAATGAGGGTGAATCATTTACCTTGGTAAAGAATTTATAATGACCATGAACCTTGAAATTGCTGAAATCCAACTGAAAACTGACCTCAGAAAAGATGTTGAAAACATTTACAGAACACCATTACACCTTCAAAACAAAAATTGATGTCATTGTAAAATATATTTATAGCAAGACCCGTTGGAGAATTTCAACAAATGACTTCTCATTTACATGGGTCGAACAAAATCTCAACTTGATTGTGACTGAATACGTAAAAGGGTGCTTAAATCTACATCAAATACGCGATGCAAATACGCGACATCTTTTCCTGCTGACAAATAACCTAGGTATCAGACTATTGTTACCATCCGTTATTTTCAAAAAGCATGTCAGCTTATGAAACGCTCGATATTAAAGTTGTCTAAAAATCAAGAGATTAACTTTACAAACTTTCAATAAAGAAACATTTAGAGGAGGAGCGTCTTCAACAAAGCAATGACAAAAAATTTGCATTCAGATTGATGAGAAAAGAGACTATAAACCGAATTATCAGTGAAATGGCTAGTCTGAAAGAACAAAATAACATTCTTAAGACCGTTAGAAACTGGTATTCTAGCAACGTAATTAACATGTAAAATTCCACAGAATAACGGAAAGTATGCCATCTAACATCTATAAGTTTGCACGAAAAGCTCTAATATTCTCTCTTCTTATCAATGTGAAAATTTGAAGAGGTCAAAGAAAATAAATTTAGAGCTATGTCCACTCTGCAATCAAAAGCAAACGTAGCTTAACGTTCTTAAAACACTGCTCCACAGCAATAAATGGTGGAAGATTTACATGGCGTCATGATTCGGTGTTGTATACCATTTTTCATTTCGTAAAACAGTTAGCAGAAAGGGTTTTTGAAATATATGCTGATTCATCTGATTATCGTGATCCAAATGAAATCTTCAAAAGGCTCAGGCCCGATATTGTACCAAAAGAAGGCAATAATATCTACTCAATGGAACTTACATGTTGTTTCAAATCAAATGTAGAGAAGTCAAACAATTACAAGATAAATAGATACTCTCATCTCGAAAGCGATTTAATTATTAATATGAAATTAATCAAATTTTACGTCAAAGTTACTCCACTGGGATTTATGCCAAAGCAGAATATTTGTTCTTTTCCTTTCTAAAAAGTCATAATATAAATACTTAAAGACTGATTAATACAGTTAGTGAAACAGCCTTACGCTGTTCGTACTTTCACAACAAACACTTTACAATTCCACCATGGATACCGTCTTTTAATGAAACTGAGCAACATTTCAACACTGATCCTCCATCTTATCAAAAATTCACATCAGTTATTCGTCGTTTGAAGTCATCTGCCTTACCATGACCACCAGAAAAAATATCCATAATTTGCTTTAAATGATGTCCCTATCTAAGGTCTTTCCTCTCAGAAATAATTAACATCATATGGATTTCTGGCAATGTTCCTCCTGAATGGAAAAAGGCCTGTACGATTTTAATACATAAGAGGGGTAGCACCAATGACCCTTCTAACTTTCGACATATTACTCTTGAAACTGTTCCATTACAAGTTTTTACACCTTGTTTGCATGACTCAGTATTTGAATACCTGAAGGATAATAACTTTGTTGAACATCAGATTCAAAAAAACTTCACTTCTAAGATCTCAGGTACTTTAGAACATACTGCAATGATGGCACATGTTATAAACAAGGGTCGCACTAATCAACCCTCTCTAGTCATTACTCTTTTAGACCTAAAAAATGCTTTTGGTGAAGTTCGCCATAACCTAATAACATCTGCTCTTGATCACCATCATATTCCTGGTAAAATTAAGTCTTTAATCACCAGTCTTTACACTGAATTTACAACAGCATTTGTCACTGATCATTTTACAACTGAAGCTATGACAGTTCGTCGTAGGATTTTGCAAGGTGGTTGTCTTAGTCCACTACTCTTTAATATGTTTTAACACATTCATTCAATGCATTAGGGCTGAAAAATACAACCAACATAGTTTTTCACCTCACAATAATTACGATCGCATGTTCAATCCTGTACACTAGTTTCAGTTCGTAGATGACGCTGCAGTCATTACAAGTGGGGAAAGAGAGAACCAGCTTCTTTTAAACTGTTTTACTCGATGGTGTCAATGGGCCAAATTGATCATAAGAGTTGATAAATGTGCCACATTCAGTATCAAAAAATTTACAACAAGATCTCTTCAATTTTAACCAAAACGTTTCGTTAATAATGAGACTGTACCTCCTGTAGCCATAGAAGATGACTTAAAGTATCTCAGACTTTACTATGACTTTGAAATGAACAATCAATCTCACAAATCAAAGCTACTGTCTGTTTTACTGGATCTTTTGAAACAAATTGATTCCTTACCTATCCACCCAAAACACAAACTGCAAGTCTGTAGTGAATTTACCCTCCAAAAGGTTTCCTGGCACGTTACTATTTCAAATGTTTCTAAAACTTGGGTAGCAGAAAATCTCGACAACCTGGTCTCATAAGCCAGTGGCTTGACCTGCATATAAGTGCCACTCTTAGCTCCACAATTCTTTCCAAAAATCAGCTTAGACTCAACTTGCAGCTACCTACCACAAAACGTCTACAGTGCCTAACTGTCACCCGTAACGCTCTGAAGTTATTACCAATGAAAATATCCAAACATTGTAGAGAAACGCAAGCAATGAATCCAAAATACAACACGATATTTATAAAAATACAAAATAAGTTCTGAAAGATGTGCAGATAGAACACAAGGAGCGTTTGCAAAGTCATCTTACTACTCAAGGTACCATTCTCTCATTTCTGTTTGACAACGCAACTTCAAAATATAACAAGTTTTGGCCTGAAGTTCAAAGTAAGCTGCCCAAAAATATCTTCAGTATTACCATTCGTTATTTGAACAACACCCTTGCAACCAGTTAGTATCTACCCAAATGGAACCTCAGTCTATCGTCCTCTTTCTCTTCCTGCTTTAAACCAAAAACGCTTCTTTATGTTGTCGCCGGCTGCAAAACGCACCTTTAGCAAGGTCGTTATACTTGACGACATAACTCAGTGTTACTCTTTTAGCAGGAGCTCTAAAAACTCTTGAAGGCTGTACAATATACGCTGATATATGTGGATTCTTATTGCTTTGCATTATAACTGGAGATGCCTTGAGGCCTGATCTGCTCCTTGTTACTCCACAAAAATAGTTATACATACTTAAATTGACGGTGGGATATGAAACAAACTATTGTAATATTTAGGTGCATGAAAATAAGTACTATTTTCCACTACTAGAAGTTTCACACACCCTCTGCGATCTTCAGGCATATACATATAATAAGTTATTTACTGCACTTTACAAGTAGGTCCTTTTAGATCAGTCGCTAGTGTTATAAGTTACCAGGAAAGATTTCTTTACCGGTTTAATGAGAACCACAGCTGTATGATATAGAGCGCATTCACAGGTTGCGGATGGTGGAGCAACTTTCAGATATGGAGCTTTGCTGCATATAAGGTTATTTCCAAAAAAGGGGGTCGGGGACCAGTAGCAGCTAACTTATTAGGGGAGAGGGGATAGAAGGTGACGCTTCTAGTTCACTTAAAGGTCTCATAACCCGAAGACGAGTTAGTGACAAGTCAACTGTGATGGCCTTTAAATAAGCCTAGTCACAGTCCTTGGGTATTGACATAAGCGCCCTTGATAAGGTAGCCCCTGGAGGGGAAGTGAATCACCCCTTCCCTTTCCAGATCCTGTGGCAGTTCCTTGGGCTAGCCTGAGTTAGCCGAAGTCTCTCTGACCATGGTTAAGGTGAAGGCAAAGGGAGGAACTAGCCAGCTGGCGAAAGCAGCAAGCATTGACAGTGAAGGCGGATGTGTAATGACCTCCATCTAGTGAATGCAGTTTTCTGGCAAAAAAAAACCAGTAAAAAAGAGACATTGTCATTGGTTGACCATAAATTGTCTACCATGTAGAAGGTAATTGTGAACCACTACAATTTTAAGCCTACTTATACCATGAAAATATCAAGAAAACTCGAGGTCAACAACAGCGTGAAGGAGAGTGTTTTGACCAAAGGCAGGTTCTGGATTGTTAAGGACTCCAATGTGCAATGCATTGTACCGGGCCGTCATCAGACTACCACGCAAACGTGGAATAGGAACCTTGAAGAGACAAGGTGGACAGATACTGGATTGTTTACAACAGGAGAGTGTACTGTGATCTTCTCATCAGTTACAACTCATGAATAAGGAGTTGCTTTTTTGCTAGATATGTTGCATCTAAGACTCTGATAGAACACTTGGACGTATCAGGCAGAGTAGTGCCAGTTAAATTGACTGCAAAACCGTTGAATCTACTTAGAATCTAAGCTTATGCACCAACTCCAGAAATTAATGACAACGACATTGTGTTGCATTTTATGAAGACTTGGAAAGGGTAATGAAGTAGTTCAATTCTGATGAGATCACCTTGATTATAGATGACCTGAACACAAAGATTGGAGAGGAAAGGGATAAAGATACAATAGGATCACAGGGACTTGGCGTAAGGAATAAAAGAGGAAAGGGTTAGATTAAATGGTGCAATGATAAAGATCTTATGATTGAAAATACATGGTTTATGCAACCGCCTAGAAGTTGGTAAAGGTAGAAAAGTACAGGAAACGAGGCTAGAAATCAAATTGTCTTCATCACCATTAAAAGAGATTTAGACATGCAGTGTAAGAAATGAACTTGTGTGGAAAGAGGAAATGTACCTTCGCTAACTGCATTAAGTCAAAGAAGGTAGATATCAGCACAGAGAAGGACCAAATCATTGAAAGGTGGATAAATACATCACTGAATTGTTTGATGATGATAGAGATGATTTTCCAAATACCAATCGGCACATTAATGGGTCAGACATTCTGGAACCTGAAATGCATTCTGTTGTTTACAGTATCCAAACCAACAAACCAATTGAATCTGATGAGATAAGTGTAAAGATAACCAAAAGCTTGAATGAGTTGAGGATAGTAAAGAGAAGGAAATGTTGAACAAGATATATATCTACGGTGAAATACCTCCAAAACCGAAGAACTTCATCTTTTTCACTATTCCAAAGAAACCTAGGGCAGCACAATCTGAGTTGAACAGGGAAATAAGCTTAAAGGGGCCTGTAGTAAATATTTTGTTGAAGGTGCTGATAAAGTGACCATGAAATAAAATCAGGCCAGAAATATCAAAGTTGCAATGTAGCTTTGTTGAAGAATGTGGAACCAGGAATGCAACTTTTCGTGCTGAGAATGTTAACAGAGACAGCTATTATTTAAATAGAGCAAGACCTGGATATGTATTTTATCGATTGCACCAAAGCATTAGATACTGTGAAGCTTGAGGAGCTGTTGAACATCTTCAGTCAAATTTACATTGATGGAAGAGATCAGAAAATCATCCGTAACCTCTATTGAAATCAAACGGCAGCAATCAGAGTTGGCAATAATTTGGGCAGATTTGTTGAAATTAAAAAAGGAGTGCGTTAAGAATGTGTTCTTTTGCCATACCTCTACAATTTATATAGTGAATGAATCCTGAGAGAACTGGAAGAGCTACCAGGATTGGTAGCTCTTCCAGTTCTCTCAGGATAAGTGATAAGTGGTACAAGAATTAACAACTATGCAGATGATACTGTTCAAACAACTAGTTTAAACCAACGTTGTCTTCCCTCCTGCAGAGCTTTAGGGAGAATAATTCTATATAATGATGGGCACAGGCTGGAGGCTTTTACTAGGTGATAAATATTTACTTGATTTAGCAATCACATTCAGAATGTCATTTTGGAATGCAAACCCACGACATAAGTACAACTGTACGATTTGTCTATGAAATACGCCTACCAGGAAGTAGGGAAAAAGGTAGCTTGCATTATTAATTATTCTGACGTCATCCTTTGATCCCTCCTCATATAACATCGGTACAATGGCTTCTGAAGTAAGCTTCTTAAGAACTATTTGCCACAATGTACAGTAAAGCGGTTCTTGCAACCTACATCTGTTAATGCGAAGATCATTGTTTGAGATTTTAAGTAATCAATCAGTTCCGGAAATCAGCTGTTAAACAAATGAAGTGGAAAAGTTATAAAAATATTGACAAAACTTAACTGAATAGCAGGAATGGAAACACATACATTAACTGTGATAGACATACAGATTTACTGCCTCTGTAGGTGTCTTTGTGTATAAACAGATAAACAATTCATTTCCTGACCCATATTGTACGTGTGGGGGAAAAAATTTCTAAAGAATGGTTTACTGCATGACAAAATAAACATCGAATAAGTTTTGTGAGGTTGAAAAACACAACAAAACTAGGCAGTCTTTTTTAAACATATTTTTAATAAATTATGCAATCGGCAAAAGTTATTTATTTGCCTACATCTACTTTATTTACCAAAAACAACAAAAACAGAGCCTGAGCAATTCTGCATGACATTATTTTCCTGTCGTCTGTGGTCTCTGTTTCTAAAAATCTTTTACCACGACATGATTTCATATTCATTTTTTGTGGACTTGGCATTGAGTCTCTAAGATAACAATCTTAACCATCTTTCTTTTCCTTTTAATCTGTAAAAAAATTAATTTTTCCTAATATAATCAGAAAAGTGAGGACGAAAATGAATGGGAAATAATTATTATCTAATCCAGTTAAAAATTTTTCAAGGGGAAAAAAGTAAGTTTTTTTTCCTATTTTGCATGTTGTCAATGGTATCAGATGATTTCAGAACTTTCTTTTTGACTGAAAAAAGAATTTATTTATAGCTTAGTAGCTAGTTGTTGTGCTATTTATGGAACAAAACCAGCTAATTACACAAGTTTTATTCAGTAAGACAGGTACAAGAAAAGTGACCCCATTCTCTCTTGGATACAATACTTAATTCTGAAGAGAGTTTTTTAACACTTTGGTAGTTCTTTTCAGTGGGAAGTAACTAATTAGTAAATGAAATTAATTCTTTCAATTTTATCTCTACAATTTGTAATGAATTGAAAAATATTTTATATGTAGAACAACCTTCATTTTCTGTACTTTGATGCAATGATACGTGTGACATTTAAGAAGGTATTTTGACGAGTTAGCCATTGGATAATAGATTAAAATTAATATCTTTACAGCTTCACTTAATGTTAAACCAAATTTATCCAACACGGATTAAGAAGGATTAATAGTAACGAATTTTGCTGGAGTTCCATGAGCGAAGCATCTTGTCCAACGAATAAAGGAGGACAAAATGAATTGTACAGTGGCGCAGTAAGCTTATATTTAAATGTGCTTCTTTTCGTTTACGATTGACAGCAAAGTACAAGATTTTTGTGAATATTCGTAAGATTTAGTAGGTGTAAGCTCTAAAATAGCGTGCTTTATATGAAACATCCACAAGAAAATCTAAAAGAAAAATGATGTGCTTCTGAGATCAGGACGTCTTTTTAGAACAAGATGAAATACCAAGAAATCAGTGGCAAAGGTAACAGTTAAAAAGCACGGGTAACAGGAGACTTGGTGCAGCTTGTTGGGGACAAAATTGTAATTCCCGAGTGCAGAGAAAAATCACAAAAGCACTTAACAGAGATTCCAAATTTTTAGCTATATTTTACTAGGTAAAGTTAAAAATCTTTAGAATACTTCCAAACCACTAAATTGTGCAGCCCTGAATACCTCCTTTGGATAGTGAAAGATATTTGTCTGGGATAAAGCAAAGTAAAATCCTTGAAACTGAAAATGAAAAGATGATGCAGATGGTATAGCAGACTATGCTGCACATAGTTAACTTGAAATGGGGGAAATATAAACAAGAAAACAGTGCTTTTGGCTGATTTTACATCTCAATCGAGACTGCTGTGAAAAGACTTTAAAACTCAGTTTGATTAGTGTAATATGAAAGTTTTCAAAGAAATTGACAAATTGGCTTGATTAATGCTGATTATGTGGAACGCATTCAAACTGTTGTTTAATGGAATTTGTTACACTTTCTACCTGTTATAAACTTCGATAGGTTAAGTAAAAAATTTTAGACATTTTATACCAGTTTACATAAAGCTTTTAGCAATAAAAATTCCTCTTCCAATAACGAAGGGCAATAAACCAAGTCTCCGCTCTACTGACAGCTTTAACATCTAATCACATATCAAGGAATACCTTGATATGTGATTATGAAACATGAGATATATAAATTGCTAAAACTTTACAATTCAGGTCTACTTACACTAGTAACAGCTTAGCACAATTTAGAGTAATACTGCAAAAAAGCCCTGTTTAAGATCAAAAGTACCCTCCGTACAGTGTATTTTATTCACAAAAAGCGATAAACAGCTTAAGCTGTGAGAATTTGGCGATGGTATTTTTTTCCAAAACCTACAGGGGTCAGAATTTTTTATATATTTTAACTATTTTTTATGGTTGAATTGACTTCCTAGTCAGCAAATTTTTTTTCCTGCGAAAGAGAAGGGCTTCAAAAGAATATGTTATCAAATCGAAGATTATAGACAACAACAAACGCGTAAAACAAGATTAATTCAATCCAAGTCCATTCTTTTGTTTGTTTGTCTTTGAAATGAATATTTTCTATACTGACTAAGTTTTTATTCTATGTGGGCACAAGGCATCGTTTCCCTGTTACAAGAACAGTGCAGTTGTATCCTTGATTAGAGCTGACAATATAAAAGACTGAGTACTCATTTTAATAGTAAGAAGCTTAATAAGCTTGTAAAAAGAGGTATTGAAGTCGTAGCCAAACAGCAGATGTCAAAAATCTCCGCTCATTGGCATTTATTGGTAATTCACTTGTGATCTTTGCCATATTAATCTTCAGCACTTACTTATCATTAGGTACGTTTCGTAAAAGGAGGCTTATAACTAATTAGGATTAGGTGTATTTAATTTTTGTATAAAATTGTTGATATATCACAGGTTCATTTGGTTGGAAGCATACTATTGCTTTTGATTTTAATGTTCAGAGTATCAGAGCATTTCCAACTTTACAAAGTTATCGAGGATAAGTTAAAGTGGAATCAACTTTATCACAGTAGGACAAAATCGATACAGGACCCCAAAACGATTTTTTCTACACGCTGGATAAACTTAGTCCTTGGAATCATAAGTACATTCCTTGTACTTCAATCTTTCAAATATTTTCCTTGAGGAATCAATATCATAACATTTAGAATGAAGTTAATATTTCAAGGAACATGGCTGGTTATAACGTGGTTCTTAATATTATTATACTGATATCATTAGCCATTGTCGGACTTCTTATCAATGGTTTTGCTATCTTCAAGCTCGTAGTAGGATGGAAATCATATTCGTGTACCAATATTTTAGTTTTTAATTTATTATTGGTGAATATATTTTTGTTAACTAGTTCAGTGATCTTGGAAGTATCTGGCCCTTTTTGTTATCAGCTACCAAATATGGAGGAGTTTACAGCCACAAGCCTTTTATATGCAGTACATATTTACACGTATTCTTGCTCAATTTGTACCGCTGCAATTTTCTCATTAGACAAATTTAAAGCTACGACTCTTCCATTTTTGTTCAAGATAAAGAAAAGAGGTACTCTAATACGATTGATAACTGTCCATTGCGTTGGCATTGTATTGTCAGGTCCGTTATTCATTTTGCTAAGTACACAGAGCGGAACATGTCATAATTTGGCAAATTGCCTATTTTCCTATAAAATATATGTTTATGTTTTATTCATCTGTCAGGTAGTGATACCTTTCCCCTTAATTATCATTTGGCAATTTAAATCATTAATTGCCATCATAGCGGAAAATAATCGAACAATCGAAATGTCTAAAATGATTGCTAAAACCCGGTTTAAGACACATGATAATGGATCCATGTTATACAATGCAAGTTGGTCATCTAGAATTGGCTCCATTCGAGAAAAAGCAAGATCAACAATTCGTTCTGTCAGTATGATATTTGACTCAGATGATGATGAAGATTATCTCAACGAACTTGTGTTTAAAAGACGACAACAAACAAAAGCTGCATGCAAACATTTTTTGTCTATAGTTTTAGTACTGACCGTTTTGTTGTTACCCAATAGCATACTCAGTATTATTGACAGTGAAAATGAACTTGAAGCAAAAACGTACCACACAATTACTTTAATACTTCTGTGCATAAGTACCATAGTATACCCATATATTTATGGTGGACTGAGGTGCCCTTTTTCACAGTTGAGCTTTAAGGAAGACAGAACAACAACACCAGAACTTATTAATCTTGAACAACCAAATATACCCAGGCAAAGAGGGAGAGCGCTGGGTCTTCTCCCTGATCGCATGCCAGCCAATAGTATTAGTGGAGTTTCCGCCAACTTAAATGAAAACGAGATCCTCTTTGATTCATATAACATGCCACTTGGTAAATCATCAGAGATATCAACATGCACTGAAAATATAATTTCAGATGTAGTGGTATCAGCAAGTCTTGGACCACGAATAATTGTGACTGAATTTCATTTCAAAACGGGATCTAGTCCCGACCTTTGCTCAGATTATAATCCCCAAAGAATTCCGATATTTTTATCACGGGCCAATGACATAGACTATTGTTTTACAAACTGGCAATTCCAGGATATAGAGGATTTCCTTTTGAGCTGTAGATCTAGCCCAGAAACGTACTGCTGACACTGTCAAGAACGTAGTTTAGAACTTGAGGAAGGAAATAGCAAAGATTTAAATAAAAAATAAAACAGCCAAGTTCAACAACCATGTACCAACTCCAAACTATTGGAACAGGAATATCTTGTATTTAAAACAACTTAAATAGTATGCAGCTAATAAAAAAGTTGAAATAAATATAAAAGAAAAAACAACTTTATAGTAATGAATTGTAATGTATTATTTAAGATAGATATATTTTTATACAGCTTATTGAAGTTGTCATTATAATCGTTTTTAATCAGAGATTGCTTAATTTGTTAACTACTTTTACTACAATACAATTAGCCTAACATCAAACTTTGCTTTTTGTTCTCACTGGCCTTTAAGTTTCATCCCAGATCTTTTGGTTTCGACTACTTTGTCAGGTTTCTATAGAAAACCACTTTTAAAAGGCAAACACATTTTATCAAAATGCATCACAATAACTGCCTAGATATAACCATACCGATGAACATTTTCTTTACAAGCTGTTCTTAGCAGCATAAAAATATCAAACTATAGTTACAACTATGGGAGAATAATCACAGCAAGGTTTGATTTTCTTTCCTTGACTTCTTTAAATCAACCCCGTGAAATACTTAAAGCAGTGCAGAATATATTTCCTCCTTCATTGAAAGAAGCAACGTTGCAATGCTAGAAAACCAGTTTTGATACATACAATATAAGATTCAACGTTGTTCTTTACTTTATTTAAGATATTACGTATTTACAGTCAGATACAGCAAATTTGTAATGAATAATAAAGCTTGCAAAGAATGAATGAAATATTACCTGGCGGTGCAAAAATTTACTTATAGTTAGCAAATCAGTTCATTTCTGTATGGAAAAACTAGGTTTCAAATGATACCTCTTGCTTGGAATCTAAGTAAAAATAATAGACCTCAGGTAAAAGTTCATATATTATAACAAAATAATTAAAGTAGTTGTTTGTTTTTAGCGTTATGACTTCTTTTTCCACTTGATCACAAATCGATTTATGTCCTTCAATTTCATTCTGAATGACTTCACTCTCTTTTTCGAAATACTTTCGAGATAAAAGACTTTTCATATCGAAAAAGCGGTCACCTTTTGACTAAAAACAATAAATAAGCAAGCAAATAAGGAGATTATTGGATTTATCACTGTAAGTAAGTAATGAACAAAATAAGTTTTTTCAATTGCTACTAACAGTATTTAAGGCGCCTTCAATGAAAAAAGCGGCTGCACAAAACAAACAGACACCCAAAGAGTTAATTCAGTTGATATTGTGAAAACCTTATGATTTATAAAGTGTCTTTACAGAAGAAGGGATTTGCCCTTTGACCTGAAGAATTTTAAGCAGGTTACAAACCCATTCCAAGAAATAGTGTGAATCAGCAGGGCATGAAAGGAAGAACTGTCATTAAAGTAAAGCAGCCTTGTGGAAAGAAATAACATTTTTATTGACTCGAAAATCTGCTAAATAGATTTTATTCTAGATGGAATCCTTTTTGAATGTCTAAAATTTTCAAGAGTTAGACTTGTAAAAAAGGTTGAAGCAGAAGGAGCATAATTAAGGATACGTACAATATAAATAGTTTCACGTGAATATGAAATAGTTAAATAGGGATACCACCATGACACAGTATTAGATTTGTCTCTTAACCTAAAGTTAACCTGCTAACAAATATGGAAGTTAGAATTTTACATTTATAGATAGCTAAACAGATAGACAGATGGATAGATAGATAGATAGATAGATAGATAGATAGATAGATAGATAGATAGGTAGATAGATAGATAGATAGATAGATAGATAGATAGATAGATAGATAGATAGATAGATAGATAGATAAATAGATAGATAGATAGATAGATATAAAGATAGATAGGTAAGTAGATAGATATATTCATACATAGAAAAATAGATGGATAGATAGATAGCTATAAGTATAAATCTAAAGACTAACAAATGTAAATAATGTTAACAACCTATTATGTTCTATTTTTAACTATTGTTGTAGTTCTGAATAGCCTATGAAATATAAATATGCGGTTTTTGTAACGTTTTTTAACCAGTATAGCTGATTAGTGTAAGACACGAAACTTTAAGTTCTATATACAAGTTTTGTGTTTTCTCTTTTACCTCACATTGATAAATAGATAGATAGATAGATAGATAGATAGATAGATAGATAGATAGATAGATAGATAGATAGATAGATAGATAAATAGATAGATAGATAGATAGATAGATAGATATAAAGATAGATAGGTACGTAGATAGATATATTCATACATAGAAAAATAGATGGATAGATAGATAGCTATAAGTATAAATCTAAAGACTAACAAATGTAAATAATGTTAACAACCTATTATGTTCTATTTTTAACTATTGTTGTAGTTCTGAATAGCCTATGAAATATAAATATGCGGTTTTTGTAACGTTTTTTAACCAGTATAGCTGATTAGTGTAAGACACGAAACTTTAAGTTCTATATACAAGTTTTGTGTTTTCTCTTTTACCTCACATTGATAAATAGATAGATAGATAGATAGATAGATAGATAGATAGATAGATAGATAGATAGATAGATAGATAGATAGATAAATAGATAGATAGATAGAACCCCTATAAATAAAGGGAAAGTTCTGCAACTAGTAACCCTTTTTCAGCGTCGGAGTAATTCAGTATCGTTTAAATTAATGGGTATTATGTGAACATGAGTTTGGAAAGAGTCAGAGAAGTATTTTTGCATACAGGGGAAAGGAGGTATGACCATCCTGAAAAACACAAGCTACTTGGTTTCTTATGACGTTCACACAGTATTTTATGTACAGCCTTACTAGTTAATTCCCAATAAATTTTTCAACTTACAGCTTGTTACGCCAAAGAGAAAAAGATTTAATTTTCTAAATAACAGGAGGAAATATCAGTTTTCTTTCAGTTGATAAGCTAAGAAGATATTTGAATTAGGATAAGGGCCTAAATTTATGCAGCTACAAAACTTATTCTCTGTTCAATGTCAGTTTTTTGTAAAGACAATAAAGCTTTATACATTTAAGTTAAAATTCTATTATCATAGATTTATTTCTTGTCTGAACAGGAGCTTCTATGTTATTGACACTGAAACCAAATATTGAAGAAATATCATTCTAAAAATAAAATTTGAATTATTTTTAGATTTTTTTGTCTCTTAAAAGTTACAAGCCGAGGGGATTTTTTTAATAGCTCCCCTGACAAATATTGAAGAAGGGAATGTCTTTAAGAAGGGAGGGAAAGCTGCAATTAAACTGTTAGAAAGCTCTGAAAAATGCATGTTTATACAGTTAATATCTCTCTAAGTTGTGGTTCCATACCTATCTTGTGTTTATTTCGTTTGTTTATTGTAATGCTGGAAGCCATTTTTCTGGAGGCGTGCATGATATGCTGTTGATGTGATTGCTGTGGTGTAGGAAATGAATGGTTCCTTTTGCTTTTCTTCTTGCAGTATTTGTTTCCCTGTCCAGAATCTATTTATTTTCCCAGTCAAAGGTGTGCTTTTTATCCAACAGTGCTTCGCTATTTCATGACTCTTGGTGTTACCTCTTTCAACAGCTCTCCTGTGTTTTGTTTTGTTTTGTTTTTCCACCCAAGGAACGCTTGATTCTGCAATAAAGAGGGCAGGACAGTCTTCATATTTTACCCTATAAACTACATTGCTTCTCTCTTCAAATGGAGCTGGACCCTTAAGCTTTAAGATTATCGTCCTAAGAGTGGACGTTGTAAAAAATGAACACTTCATATTATGCCGTCGAAGAGTTCATCTTAGCTACTCACTATGTCCTTGACATAGGGTGGACGTATTTGTTTCACAGATTCTTTTTATTTTTCATGTTTAGGCTTACTAACTTTTCGTCATGTTCCCTGGACATCCCTAGTGTGGTATCCGTTGGATAAGAGAACCTTTTAAATATGTCCTTCTTTCTTTCTGAGGTCATATGGGTTTGAAATGCTGCTTCTTTCGCTTCCAAAGAGAGTGGTGATATAATTATGATGAGCTGAAATTGGATGGTGTTATGCGTTATTTGGTTACTTGTCGGTGTGAGTTGGATTCCTGTAGATAATAACAGAAATGGTGCAGTCTGTTTGTCCCTTCACCAGGACATCAAGAAATGGTGATTGTTTTTCTTCTTTTTTTTTCATGGTGAACACGATGTTTTAGTGAAGACTGTTGATGTGATCAAGAAAACCTTTTAGATGATCTTCGTTGATGATTGCAAAAACTGACTAATTCAAGCTCTCAACTATATGCAAACATAGCGTTTCTCAAGACAGCTTTCTTTTTGTTATTTCTTATTTGACTTTCTTGAATTAATATTCCAAATAAGGCACTACTACTTATCGTTTTCCATGTGTCTGCCTTTATTTATAATATTTAGATTCTTTTTACTTTAGATACTATGCATTATATACATACATGTATATGTGTATGTGTGTATATATATGCATGTACATGTGTATGTATATGTATATATATGCATGTATATGTGTATGTATATGTATGTATAAATATATATATATATATATATATATATATGTATGTATATTAAAAATGGATAAGTTATACTTGCCGAGCTCAGAGCTGTACAACATTTACGAGAGCTAAAAAAATTAGTGTTCTGAAAATCAAAGAAAGCTCCCAATGGCTTTCGTTTCAACGAAGCAATCAATTTTCTTCTCCATCCTCCAGAAGAAGCTCTTAAGTAGAGATTTCATTTTAAGCGATAAAACTAATACCATGGACAATGCAATTTATTTAACATATAAGGCTTATTTTCATCTCATTTTGTTAGCTCTATTTCTTTATTTATGTCTTTTTAAATCTCCGCTGTAAACTACACTCATAAGTCAACGTCAGTCTAAAGAATTGCGGATAAAAACTAATTGTGTAATTTCCAAGACAGGAATGCCAAACAAGAGTTTACCTGTGTGCAGCATGCTTATCACCGAAACTCATATTAATTCTTCTTCTTAGTATTTTACAATAATGCTAAGGCCTGCTTATTCAAACCAATGTACTAATACGATTTGAATAATGGTAAGAAAATATTTTCTTTTGTTCTAACCAACAGGTCTTCTTACTTGTCCATTGGTGCTAATTGTTCTTATACCACTGCGTTAAAAAATTTGTCATTTCTTTCTAAAACACTCATCTTTTTTAAAAAGGTATGACAGTGATTTGGCATTGGTAATTGATCATCATAAACCTTTAATCCAAGTTCTTTAACCTTTTCATATTGCTTTTCACATGCATTATTTTCAACATACATAAGGGTTTTTTTTAAGGTAGGTCAAAACGTAGAAGGGAAAGAGTAAGCTTGCATTCTTGCTTATTAATTTATTACATACTCTAAGCTTATATATTAATATGTGTAGCTAGATTCTTCATATCTTTCTCAATCTCTTAACATACTGTCAGTCAAAGAGCCTGAGATCAAGTTCACTTCCATCAAATAGTCAAGGAAGCTATTTGTGTCTGTTTAAACCATTTTTTTTACTGTTATGCATTTTCTTTACCATTGCTTTCAGATAAATTTATTTTACTTCATTTATACGCGCTGAGAGTATGAGATCGAATGAAATTTACAGCTCTATAACAGGTTTCATGAGATTTTTAAAACCAAGAGCTTTACAGCAAAAATTTTCTCGATGAATGATACAGTGGTTGGCCAGCACATTCCATGCATCTAAATTCATTTCTTCTAAAAAGATGTTTATGAGACCTTTATGCTTACCAACCATTGAAGGTGCCCCATCAGGGGTTATTCCACATAGTTTCGTATTGTCGAGTTTGTATTTATCAAAGAGAGTTCTCGTTCATTTCTTTTATTCTTCTTGTGACAATGGGTCGAGAGAGGCTGATGCTTTCGATATCCTTTTTCTTTTCTGGGCAAACTTCATTGACAAAAATTGTCAAGCAATCCTTTACGAACTCTCCGGCACTGAATGATTTTCCTTTTGATGCAATCAGTTCTCCTATCTTAAAAACTTATTTTAATTGATGCTTCTGTATCTCTTTTGGCCGTAGCAAAAAAGCTTTGCTGGGTTTCGATGGATCTTTTGAGGCTTAGATACTTCTCCTTTCTTATCTGGTCTTTATACTTGTCAAATTGTGTTGCATGTTTCATCTGATAATGTCTCTTTACGTTGTTCTCTTTTATAACAGCAATGGTTTCACTGCATATCAAACATAGAATATTGTTGTTTCTTTCTACTGCAAAATAATCTATCCCCCAGCTTTCCTTGAACACATGATCACTCAGTGTCAATTTGACGCTTTTTGGCATTCTTTCCTCTTATCATCTTTCAAACAACACTTGAATAAAAAAGAACTACCGAAGAAAATAGAGTCAAGAGGTTATCTTTCTTTGCAAAAATTGCGAGATGAAGTCACACAATAGAACTCTGACGAAGTTTAATTCTGTGCAGACGATTTTTCTAATATGCTTTCTAGAAAGTAAATACAGAAATATCCACCAATCAACGTAACAGACTAAGGCCCGTTTAAACGACACCGGTGCGATGCATATCACATTCCCAAAACAATTTTGTTCGCGCGCTTTCTTCAAATGTAGAGAAAAACAAAGAGAAAAAACAAAAGACAGATTATGTAACTTAACCTCCATGTTATTATTGCCGTCCTCGCTGCGAAAGTGGAGTGAAACCACACCGGTGTGCCCGTTTTCACGCGGTCAAAACTGCAACGGGTGAAAAGTCGCACTGGTGTGGCTACCGAAGTGTGGCTCGCAGTTATTCAAGTGAAAAAGTGTTTCCTGAATGTTTCCTGAAAAGTTTGACAACGTTATATGTTTCATTTAATACATTCAATTTTTGCAACCGCTAGACAATTATATTTGCAAACAAAAAATTACGCGCGGGCCATGAAAATTCTTCTCGCGGACCGGATTCTGGACCGCGGGACGAAGGTTGGACACCCCTGGTTTTAAGTATCCCCACCCTTATTAATTTTCTCAAAATATCTATGAAACTATGGGAAAGCATTCTTCTTCTTTCTCATTCAAATTGTGTCTTATCTTCCCTTGGTATGCGAACCAAATGTATAATTTTTCAGAGTGACTCTCTATCTCCCTTGGTATGTTGTATGGCGCTGGTACCTTTATCTCGACTATTAAACGAAAAAGCTTATGGATATAAAATCGATGAAAGTAGAATAAATCATCTCTTTTACATGGATGATCTGAAACTTTATGCTTATAATAATGGAAAACTTGATGGACTGTTAAAAACAGTAAAAGCATTCAGTGATGATATAGGAATGGAATTTAGGTTGGACAAATGTGCAAAAGCCACATTTAAGCGCGGAAAGTTAGTTAGCACCAACAACATTGAACCTGATGATGACACAGTTATTATGGAACTCGACGAACAAGGGACGTACAAATACCTGGGAGTTAACGAAGGGGATGGAATACAGCACTCACAAATGAAAAAGAAGATCAGAAAAGAATGTATACGCAGAGTTAGGTCGATCTCGAAAATAGCATTTTACTCGAAAAATATAGTAACAACAATTAACACCCTAGCGATACCAGAAGTAACATATAGTTTTTACGTCATCAATTGGAAACTTAGTGACCTCCAAAGACCAGACACCAAAATTGCAGTTTATTTGTCACAGGACGCACCACCCAAAATCGGACATAGACCGGTTATATGTTCCTAGGTAAAAGGAGGTAGAGGATTGGTACAGCAAGAGCTCTCATATAAGACTTCCACTATAGGGCTTTCTCAGTACTTGGATAATGCTGACGATTGGAAGCTCCAATTGGTGAATTTGCATGAAAACTCCAAAAAACTGTACTCTGTTGTCAAAGAATAAAAAAAAATTTCTTGGGAAATAAATCTTGAAATTGAAAACGACAATCTTACAAAACCGACAATGATTGCTAGTAAAGCAAAAAAATGCTAAAAATTTAGGGTTAAAACATCTCGAATCACAGTGGCAAGAAAAGCTCCTCCATGGTCAGTTCGCAGTTCAAGTCAATAATACTGATGTAGATACCATTGCAACCCATCAGTGGCTTCGAATCTCTGGACTGAGAGCGGAAACGGAAGGCTTTATTCTTGCCGCCAAGGATCAAAGCTTATTAACAAGAAATTATCAGACAAATGTCTTGCACAATCGTGCAGACCCAAAATGTAGATTTTGCGAAGAAAAAGGGAAAACAATTGACCTCCTTGTCTTTGGTTGCTCTATTTTAACTCCAGGGGAGTATAAAAACAGACACGACAGAGTTGGACAATACCTGCATTAGAAAATCTGCAACCACTTTTCTGTAAACACTAACACTAACTGGTACGAACACCATCCCGAACCTTGTTACAGAGGGACAAGATTTTACAATTCTCTGGGACTTCCCAACCCATACTGACCGCACGATACAGGCCAACCGCCTTGATATTATCATTAAGGATAGGAAAAACAACACCTGCCTCCTCATAGACATAAGCGTACCATCCGATAGAAATGTCTCTGCCAAAGTGTTTGAAAAACTTGCAAAATATGAGGATCTTGAAAATGAAATGGAAAAGTTATGGCACCTAAAAACTAGAACTGTCCTTGTAGTGATAGGTGCTTTAGGCCTGATAAAGAAAGGGACTGGTGAATACCTTGAGAAAATTCCAGGAAACCCTTCCCTTCATGAAATTCAAAAAGTAGTATTAAATAGCACAGCCCATGTACTACGAAGGGCGCTCACTATCTAAAAATTGAAGTTTTCACCACCTTCTCACCCTTTTTTGTATGTATTTGTGTCTTGTAATTCATTGTGTAGTTGATGTTCATGAATTGTCCTGAATAATATCTATATACCTTTTTATACTTTATTTATAGATTTTTTTAAACTGAATATTTTATTATTATTTTCTCTTTTCACAAAAAATACACTTCCTATTTCACTCACCCTAGGTCACTGGTAGTGACCCGGTATTTGATCTTACACAACAATTCAAATAGAATATTTTTTCACAATAATAATAATTTCAATACTAATAATAATTTCAACTAATATTTATGTTTGTTTCCAACTTCATTATTTATTTGCTAGTTTAGTCGCACTAGTGCACCATTTAGTGTGGACGACTAATTTCTGGTTAACATACGTATATGTGCACGTTTGTACAAATGTTTGCTTTTATATAAGGCTTATTTCAAGATTTACTATATGAATAGAAATTCTTGGAGCTTTACTTTCTCTCAAGGGTTAACATGAATCAATGACCCAAGTGCTTTAATCCTACAAATCAAGGCATACTTCTTTCCTTACATTGTTCTAATTTATCCCACAATAAAATGATATGGTGAAACCTGCTTGGTTATTGTGGTTTGTTGTTCATACGGATTTAATGCTGGAGTGTTTTCTTTATGTTTTCCTTGGACCTGTAAACCTTCTTTCTGTTCGTATCAATACTTATATCCAAAGTTTTCTTTGCTCTAATCGGCTTAAAAATATTTATTGGTTGCGTAATTTGATACTTGCTCCTCAATAGAGACCTGCTGAGGCTTCTTTTATCCTTATTTAAACAACGTAGTGATTCAACCAATTTACCTAATAATTTTATTGAGTACATAGCTTCCTCTTACACACGAGAGGAAAACTTCAGAAGCAAGTTCTTTTTTGTAAATGCAGATTGTGAACGATCTACCTCGGCATAGTATCATCAACAAAGCAATAGCATGATAACTTAATACCTTTGCAAGTTTGTAACGTCAATTCATATATCTCTTTTCCAAGTCTTAATATGTTTTATTTCGTTTTCTTATCAAATGGCCCATCGATTAAAAATGACTGAACACATGGCGTCATTTTTGGACTTAAAATAGCATGGCAAATAACTCCTCCTATGACAATTATAGTATCAATGGAAAAAGGTCGTCAAAAATCAGAAAAATTATCGGATATTGTTCAAGATATTTTTTCTCAAGCACATAAAATGTGTTAAACATTATCTTAATATAAGCAGCCTTAAATTAGTTTTCAAAATAAACTAACAAATATTTAAAGTGAAAAATAATTCCTCATATATGTATATACATAAGAAAAATATCGAGTTTTGCCTTATAGATTTCCCTTAGCTTATTAGAAAGTTTGTTCAGTTTGTGTTACAGTCTGGCCCCTCTTTCTTTCTCGTTCTCATGGAGTCTAGTTGTTTCTCTGCTAAAGATCTTGACTGCTGATGGTGTCAGGCCAATGCACCCAACCAAATAATCATCAGAGGATGAAGGTTCGTAGCAGTATTAGTGTACATACAGTAAATTGTACATATTACTGAAGTTCTCATCCTGTATAAATATTCAACAATAATAAAAATCATAATAATAGTAAGGTCAATTAGAAATTACATCAAAACTCATATGTAGGCTCTGGGAAAAGAGAAGCAAAGCACTTGATCATTTGATGTTTGAGTGCAAGATCCTTTGTTAGGCACAGCACAAGAAGTGTCTTCATGACAAAATTGCTCAGGTTATTCATTGGTAGCTGTGTAAAGCATACGACTTACAGAAAAGTGGTACGATCATCAGCCAGAAAATGTATCAGAAAGCACACAAGTGAAAATCCTAAAGGGCAAGGTCCTAAAGCACTAAAGACTAGATATTGAAGTTTTGGAGAAGGAGAGTAGATCTTGCATGATTGTGGGTGTGGCATGCCTTTTTGATACTTGACTTGTTGAGAAAGAGAGGAAGAAAGTGGGCAAGTATCAGGATATGAAATACAAATTGCTGATGCTTTGGAATTGTAGTAAAGTAGCAGTGATCCCTGCAACTATTTGTACTTTAGGTACCATTTTAAAGGAATTCCATCAATGGATTAACAAGATCAACCCCACAGTCTGCTTTTGAAACTTACAAAAGGGCTGTTTTCTTGGACCGTGAAGACCTGAAATATGCTCTAAATATCTAAGTTTGTGGATATCAACTTGATGTTCAGCAGAATAAAACAAGCTCTTTTACATCATTAAAGCCAAGGAGAATAAGAAATTCTAATAGTGATAATGAAAATAATACTAGTAATAATAATAATAATAATAATAATAATAATAATGATACTAAATAGGAGTTCACGAAGGTGTACATCTGCTATCTAGCCGCCACTGAGGTATTTCTATTGTAGGATCTACACAGCAAGATGGACTTTATCAGCTAATGTTTGGCCCTGGGTATGAAAAGCGTAGTCCTGTCAAACAGCTTGCAACTAATAGAGAGCCTCACAAGTCATCGAGTAAAAGAAAAACCTATATAAGGTAAAGATGTTCACGAAGGGCTAGTTTTAAATAGAAGTGTAGTGAGTTAAAGGATACCATAGCTATAGCTGCAAAGTTACATATATACTGTCTCAGTGATAACACAGTCCCTGGTACAGAATTTGAACTTAAGAAAATGAACGGTTTCAGTAAGATAACATCTTTTGTTAAAAATAATTTATAAGAAACTGTTGAGTAGCAGGATTATTAAAAGAGATGCTGTAACCTTTTTTTCATACAAAATGAATATTTAAAAATTTTTAAGTTCTTTTAAGAGGAATCAATTATAAGGAAATATTCGTGAAACGGATGCACAAGAGCAAAAATTTAATATGAATAACTTCAAAGGAATCTAATTTTTGTTTTACATATCTTTCCAGAGAGGCTTAAGTTACTTTTGGACAGTTATATTTTATTGTACTTTTTATTGACACAAAATTTGCTTTATTTATTCAGACAATGAATCCATTTTACTATGCAAAAATCTGGACTGAAACACTTGTATTTCTACATACTGAAAAAGCTAAATTTTCAGAATTACCTTGCAGCTGTAGCGATTTAGTTAACGTTACGAAACAGAGGGTATTCGTTATTGATATCAGTGTTACCTGTTGTTTATAACCAGATGAATTTTTGCAACTCAACAGTGAGACTCGTAGAATCTTTGAGTGTTTTTATGTTTAGAACTTACTTTTAGTACTTTAGTACTTAGGATGGGTTGGGTGTTAAATACTTTACACCGATTTTCGTAAATATTGCAGCTTCGGAACAGCGATTATTTAAAAAAAATAGACTTGGTAAGCTCATTAACGACTCAATTTTTGCACCTTAATATGTGCAAAAAATGACTTAAATAGTATGCATCGGTCATGAAAAAAATAAAGAAACTTTTAAATTGCAAGTACTCAACATAATTTTTGAAAAAAATCCAATTCAGATTTGTTTACACTACAATACAAAAAGCTTACCTAGTCATATTCACAATAAAACTATTTGTACTTCACAAATTTCATTGGTATAGAAAAAACTTGTGTAGTGTCCTGGAACATCACCTTATACTCATTCAGAATGATATAATAGTAAAATAACTTTGTTATACAACGCTTTGTTACCAGTAGCTGTCTCTGTTGAATTCGACTCGTCTACTACTTTAGTTCTCTTGACCAACTTTATTACCTCAACCGTCAAGTAATAGCAAGTTATGTCCGAAACACTGACAACTCCTCCTTCGATTTTCCTTTTTCTTATAAAATTAACAAAAAAATATTTAATCTACATCTCAATCAATAATAAAGTCTGTTTGTAAATAGGTTTGTTCTTTGTATCGTGCTAGAGATTACTTTACACCTGATGCCAGTTTGTATCTCTAAAAATCTACCATCTATCTTTACATAGAGTGTATTGCCATATCTGGGCAAGTGTCACCTCATCTAATTTTGACGTTCTTAATCAAGTTCAGAGACGTGTTTTTTATACTTGATACCTCCAAATTTTGCTGTTACTCTTCAACCTTTGTGTTTTCTAAGGGCATTATCATAGGAAGTATTCTGATGAGCTTGTGTTTACGCAAATAAAAAAGTACCTGCAGAGGATATGCAAACTTAATTCTTGCTGAATTTTCAGATAGGGCAAACAATGAGGACATCTTCATTCCAAAACTTTCTCGTTCGAAAACGACAGCCAAGTTTAGTTTTGTTTTCTTTAAAGCTTTGCCAACATTCTTTGCAAAAAAAAATCAATTTGCTACTTTGTATTTAAAGGCAAAACCAATGTTAATTTGCTTCAAAATTCTGATAATATGCGACGATAAAGAAATGTGGTCGACGTTAGTAGAGCATTGAACCAGATGCTTCATACATTTCTCTCTTTATCTTTGAGATTAAAAAGGAGTATTGTGTTCACTGCTACTTATAGGTGTTTTTTCTGAGGGAAGTACAAAAATTTCCCCTTAGTTTTCCGTAAGGTGCATTTAAATTTCAAAAGGGATCCTAATTTTAAACATTTGTTCGTTGGTGTGTCCTGAAAGACGGTTGAGGTAAGGTGAATGTTCACTGAAGGATAAAGCCAATGAAATCTTATGAAACCTTATTACCACTGTAATGTAGTTTTCCTTTGAACTGTTAAAAACTAGAAATATGCAAAAATAGCTTTTTGAAAAAATTATCTCGTTCCTTTTAAAAGAATGAGTCTAGCCCAATTATCCTTACTTACTATACTAAAACTATTTACTGAGTTTCTAATATTTCTGGTTCGTATTCCCAAAATGTTCTTGCTTTAAATTCCTTTGTTCATGAATGGAAGTTAAAATTTTTGCGAAATCCAAGTTGGTATTATTGAACATCATTTAATCGATATGCAAACCCTTTTCCATATTGTTTCTAGTAGGTATGAACTTTTATTAGCCATTGCAGGATTTAAACATTTAATAAGTACCTTCTATTAGAAGCTAGTACTGAAACATTTAATTTTTATGTAAATATTGCTTCAAATTGTCGATTTATCCTTATTTATCTAGTTTTGCTAGTCAATACATAATCAACTATTAATATGCATAACATTTTTTTTTCTCATTGCATCAAACTGTGCTGATTCTAAGGCATCTTTTAGGGTAGCTGAGACGGAAAACAAATAGAGATTCAATTCGCTGTTAAGCATTGCCCACCCAGGTCTTTTTGTGTACACGCCTTTCTAAAAAAATTGAGAAAATTTTGAAAAATTAAATATCGAGAGGCCTCGTGTATTAATAATTAAATCTAATTATCAAAGCCTTTTTTACAAGAACTTGCCATCTCCAGTGAAGTTAAATGTTGATCAAAATTTTTACATAATTGACATTTTTAGATTAAATCCTGTGCTATTTATAAATGTTGCTGTAAAATTGTTTTGCAATTCAAAAAAGATAAATGTCTCCTAAAAAAATCTCCAGAATGAATTAAGCTATAAATTTATGACAAAAATGAAACTATTTTTCTATTGTTTCTACGTCTCCTATTGCAAAACAAGACCCGCAGACATTTCAAACTTTTCCATCATTACGTTTACCTGTAAATGTTTCAAGAAAAGTACTCGTATATGTGATCCCTGGTGTTACCCCCTTTTTTCTGTTTCTATTGTTGGTCTTCATTTTCTTTTTCCTGCTTGTGTGTTTCTTTCTCTCAGACCTTAATTGTAACTCAAACGATTTACTTGCTCAAACGTGTGTGAAAAAATACAGAACATCCCAAGGAGAAGACTCTCCGAATGCAACCATGTACTTGTAATACAGTAAACAATCAATTCAGCTACAAACAACTCTAGGTAGTTAAGATAAAAATTAAATACATTCAGTTTTGATTTTATTTGTTCAGTAAAACAGAATACATCAACGATTGACGTCATATAAGGCAGAGGAAACCAGATAAATACAAATAGTGGTGTCACTCGAACACCACCTCTCTTATGGAGGTAATGTTTACAAGACAGTGTCTGTTGTCGCTCTTTAAAATACCACCTCCATTACCAAAGGATCAAGTAGCTGGCTTGGTGATGGTTTGGGTCTAGATGATGGTTTCGGACTTCTATTTTTTTTATGACAGTTCTAATCAAAGAAATGGACCCCAGTATCCGCCAAACATTTAATTAAAAAGTATTTCCACACTAACTCCAAATCCGAGACTATAGGCTTGAGATGTGGTAGTACTTTCTCTACACAGGCTCGAAGAAACCTGTTAACTTACAAAAGGTGCTATTTTTTGTTTTCAAAAGTCTTTGTTTCAAGTTTTCTCTTGTTAAAGATTCTCTGCAATCCAACATCCCTCGTATTCTTGCCCTTTGTGAGACAAACCTTGATGACAGTGTTAGTACTAGTAATCTTCATTTTGACGGCAATTTACCTTTATTTGAATCATACTTTACAACTTACTTTCAAAGCCTTGCTACCTATACTTGACAGAATCTTCCTACTATTAGACAAAAAGAACTTGAGTCTAAAGATAAACATTTCATGTGCTTTAGATAATCTCTTCATCAGGGTACTTGCTACCTATTCTTGTATCAATCTTTCTCTTTTGACTGTTGCTCAGTTATAGAAAGAGAATCAGATTCCATTGATAAGGCTGTGTAAAAGCATCATACCGCTAACAACTTTGTTATTGGTGACTTGAATGCTCACCATATGACCTTGTTGGCTGATTACAATACGCCTGACTGACCTGGAGAAGTTACTTGCAACTTCGCTCTCTTATTCATGATTTTACACACTTTGTTTATTCTATCACACTATATTCTGATTCAGACACAGGAAAGGCTTCTCTTCCGGATCCTTTTTGACTTAAGTTTCTTTACATTTTACAGTTTCATATTTACCTTAAGGCAACAGTTCAAAATCTAGTTAGCAAGCCACATCATCGTAAGTGTTTCAAATTTGTTCAGGCTGACTGGGATGGATTTGTGGTACTCATGGTACTCAGTCTTTGGTAAACCAGGTTCTTATGCTGCAACTGAATTTACAGAATGGGTTTAGGTTGGTATTGAAACATTTGTAGCTAGATAAAGTCAAACCACATCCTCCTCCGTAATTTAATGTTCAATGTTTTTCTGCCATTGCTCACCGCAAGCATGTCCATATTCAATTACAAACTGATGAAACTGATGAAACTCGGTTTTCTTTCAGACGGGCTGGTAATACTTATAAAAAATGATTTTCAATGCTAAATATTTCTATGCTGAGCAATTTTGCGAACATCTTACCAAAAATGTCAAAGCCGAGGTGTATGGAAGACTTACAATTGAATTTTGTATTCTGGAAATCCATTTATTCTTCCACTTTTTTATGCCGTTTTTTAATGTACTCTAGAGAAAAGGCTGATCTCTTTGCCATATTAATTTTTTGCTAATTCGTCTATAAATGGCACTGGTGTTCCTTAGCCCACGTTTCCTGCTAAAACTAATCAGATTTTAGACTCAGTTCTTATTAATTTAAAGGTTCGTCTTGTGGCTCTTATATTCAATCTGTTGGCAATTCTGTTTCTAAAAAAGCTGTTTGTTTGTATTTTCCTAGAGAGTAACTTATTCCGTAAACTACTTTAAGTCAACATCATTTGAACAGTCGTCTCTGCATGGAGTAATCTTGTCACATCAGGACAGGTGCCACCTCATCTTTTCTTGACGTTCTTGATGGAATTTAGAGACGTCATTTTAACTTGATTCCGTGTAAACCTTGTTGTTACTATCAAACCGCCGTCTTATCGATTAAATGTCGCTTGTATTCTTCTTTTTTTTAAGTATTATCATGAAATGTGTTTTGAGAAGGTTACGTCTCTGGTGTCTGCTTCGTTTGTTGCATCTCGTGTGACTCCTTTCTCTAACGTCTTCATTCTTATGACCAAGTTTCTCCAAATTGAAAGAAATATTTCTGTAAATGTTGTTTATTTCCTGATAAAGCCAGAATGCGGAGCTCTTTAGGTTCGGAGGTTTATTTTCCTTTATTGTGTGACTTCAATATTTTTTATATTGAATGTGACTTTTATATCCTTAGTAGCTCTATGGCTCATTATCATTACAGAAAAAGTACTGAGAACAGAAAAGAAATCGTCAATGAGTTAGTGACTTACTGATAAAAAATTTAAAGTAAAAAGTGCAACGCAAATACCTCTGACTTGTCGTTTTATGACTAACAATGAAAGAAAATAAGAAAATCGTTTAAAATTAATTTTTAAAAATCCGTAAGCGGACTGAATCCGATTGTTTGGACATAAGTTTATAAGTGAATACAGCTATGAAAAGCTTATGAAAAAGTGGTAGGATTATCAACCAGAAAACATACAAGTTAAAATCTTTTGAGATGCAAAGACACAAAAGGAAAAGGGTACTGGAACACTCAAGATTACAAATTGTAATTTTTGAGAAGGAGAGTAGACCTTGCATGATTGTGGGTGTGGCATGCCTTTTTGATACTTGACTTGTTGAGAAAGAGAGGGAGAAAGTGGGGAAGTATCAGGATATGAAATACGAATTGCTGATGCTTTGGAATTGTATTGAAGTAGCAGTGATTCCTGCAGTTATTTGTGCTTCAGATACCATTTTAAAGGAATTCCATCAATGGATTAATAAGATCAACCCCATAGTCTACTTTTGAAACTTACAAAAGGCTTGTCTTCTTGGAACCGTGAAGATACGTTCTACAAATCTACGTTTTTGCATATCAACTTGATATTCGGCAGACTAAAACCAGCTCTTCTATATCATTGAAGCTAAGGAGAAATTTCCCTGTAGTAAAGAGATTTTCTAAACAGAAAGTAAAACAAGAATGTGACACACTCATATTTTTTAAACAGAGGTTCAATACCAAATCGTATCTTAACACCTTTTCTAACAATTATCAATGTCCAATCCAGTTATCTTATGTACGCATAATAAACATTGTCGCCACCAATCAGAAAGAATCACTAAGCTTTTCTTCCATTCAAACAGCGGCGAGCGGAAAAGGGGTTACAACTCTCTTGAAAAGCCATTTGTTGGCATAAGAAAAGGAATTGGGGCATAAAAGTTTTCATTATTCTGAGGGAGTCCCTCAGAAGAGCATTTGCCCAGCCCAGAAAATGAGCCAAAGCAAGTTAAAGTAAAAAAAATCCGGTTTATATATTCTCTGTATCTTTTTGTGAAATTTTTCTGCAGTCGTCTTTTCCGCCTTTTATTCCTCACGCTATCAGTCTTTGACTTTGAAAAAGTTATTAAATTCCCTCGAAAAATTAGAATTAAGAGTAATTTGTATTCTTTTCCTGAAAATTGATCAGAACCTCTGCATTGATAGCTGTCGTTCTTAATGCCCTGCCTCAATTTCAGTTGTTACCATATTAGATTGAATAGTGTCACGGTATACAAACCCTTATCTTGCCTTTCCTTTCCTCAAGAGCAATTTGCATGCTTTGCCATGAACTGGTCTCTCTAACCAACATTGTTCGTCATAGCTATCGGAAGCTGCGCCAAACAGCACTGAGAGCCATTTTATGACTTATGAAAGAAGGTCAGTTTGAATGAAAGCCTGCAAGTCATTTTTTTATTCCTCAAACTGATTAAATAATGGGTGCTGACTCCCCATACAACTGTTTCTAGCAAGATGTTGCTTTAATGATACAGTTTGATGAGAAAATTATGGTAATATATACCCCACCTAGCTTTTTCTATTGCTTTTTGTTAGACTCCATCTGGAAATTTTTTATAGAAGCATGGACATAATAGTTGTTTAGAAAAAGTGATGATTTTTTTTATTGAAGATTTGATTTCGAGACTATATGGATTTTGTTTAAATTGGTCCTTCTTGATCTAAACATATGTGCCCTGTTTTGTCTGGGTTCACGTAGAGGTCAACACCCCTTGCTGTATATTCAAGACTGCTACCTTGTCCTTTGTTTTTATCCTCTTTCCTCTGACTTTTTAAGGTTGCTAGCTATTATAATATGGTTGTTGCTCAGGTACTCTTCGTCTAATATTTTGTTTGCAAGATTTATTCTATTTCCTGTTGATTTTCGTGTCAGTAATTGTCCTTCCAGGAAAGTTGTCTGGAGCGATCCAGAAGATGCTTTATTTGAAAGGAGATGAGAAAGAGATGTTGGTGAATTCACAACACAAATACCAACTGCAAATGAGAAATTCAGAGTCATACACTCAGGTGATACTACAAGTAGAAAAGGAGTAGGATTCATCCTGAATGAAAAAGCATCTAAGACACTGATGTATTATGATACCACCTCGGAAAGAATTACGCTCTTGAAACTTCGAGGTAAAAAACAGGATACCATTATCATCCAGGCACATGCACCTACTGCAGACGCAGAGGAATCTGTCCTAGACGATTTTTATGACCCACTCACAGAAGCTATAAAGGCAAACTACACATGAAGAGATAAAGTGATAATTTGCGGGGACTTCAACGCTAAAGTTGGCAATGCTCGACATGGTAAAATTGTCAGCCCTTATGGACTTGGACGGAGGAATCCTAGTGGTGACAAATTAGTAGAATTTGCGAAATGTCATCATCTGTTCATAACAAATACATGGTAGGAACAAAGAGAAAGATTCAGACATACATGGAGGTCACCTGATCGAAAGACAAAAAATCAGATTGACTACATCCTTGTAAATATCAGGTACCGGGACAGCGTCAGAAATGCAAAAGTGAGACATGATGTCGACTGTAACTCGGATCACCAACCAGTCATCATAAGAACAAATACTAAGTTGAAAAAGGTGATGAAGAAACAAAGAGCTAAGAAATGGAATTTCGACAAGCTGTCTACTGATAGCCACAAATTCATGGAGGAAACCGAGAAGAAAATGAAAACACTAGATGACAAGAAAACTTTGTTGACCTCAAACCAGTTGTGGGAAGAAATCAAGAAATGCGTAGAAGGGGTTGCAGATAACATCTGTGGAAAGAAAATCTCATAGATGAAACAACAATGGATGACACCCGGTATACTTGAAATGACGGAGCTCAGGAGAAAAGCGAAAGGTCAAACAAGCCAACAAGAATATAGAGTATTGTGTAATAGCATCCCGAAGGAATGCCGTCGAGCAAAGGAGGGTTATTATAGTCTTTTGTGTGATGAATTAGAAGAACTTGACAGATTAAACAGCGTCAAACTCCACAGTGTGGTAAAGAAATTTAAAAACAGAAGGCCACAGATACATCTTGACATTAAATCAAAAGAAGGAATTTTGCTGCACACTGACGATGACATAACTAAGAGATGGGAATAATATATAGGAGAAGATTTGTTTAAGGATGTGAGAAGGGCGATGCCAGATATCAAAACTACTGATTCTTCTCCTAACATTGATGAACAAGAAGTCATAGATGCCATGAACCAACTACCAAGCAATAAAGCACCAGGCGTTGACAATCTTCTCGCTTAGCTGCTAAAGGAGCTTGGAACATCGGGCACACAGCAATTAACTAAGCTGGTAAATCTTATCTACACGACAGTGACATTGCCAGAGTACTTCCTTGTATGCAACTTCATTACACTACCAAAAGTGTCAAAGGCAGTCAACTGTAGTGATTTCCGCACAATCAGCCTGATATCGCATGCTTCCAAAGTACTTCTAAAAACCATCCTTGCTCGCATCAACCCAATCATGGAGAGGCAGCTGAGTGAAACTCAACTAGGTTTCCGAAAAGGAAAGGGCACCAGAGATGGAATTTTCTTGCTGAGGAATGTCATTGAGCGAATGATAGAGAAACAACAGAACCTTTACCTGTGCTTTGTAGATTGTTCATAGGCCTTTGATTGCGTACAACACCATAAGCTATTGGAAATCATGCAGAAGGCTGGAGTGGCTGAACATGAAAGGCGGATAATTGCATACCTCTACTGGAATCAGATAGCAACTGTTACCACTACTGAGGGATGTTCAAAAAATATCACCATTCGCAGAGGTACAGCGAATACCTTTTTGAAGAAGCCTTGGACAACTGCAAAGGTATCAAAATCAATAAACATCACCAATATTCGTTACTGATGACACAGTTTTGCTATCCAGTGATGTTTGATCACTCCAAGCTATGATTGACTCGTTATGTAGCTCAAGTAAGGAAAATGGCATGTCACTCAATGCCAAAAAGACCAAGATCATGTGCATCAGCAAGAGTGCAAAAGAGTCGTTCATCATCACAGCCGAAGCTAAACAACTAGAACAAGTGCAAGAATACCAATACCTAGGTAGCACAGTAACGGATGATGGAAAGATGGATGAGGAGATTAAACGAAGGATCGGCAAAGCAAAAGCAAAATTCTGGGATTTTAAAGAATTTCTCAGACGTAACCTCAGCATGCATGTGAAAATAAGGTTACTACGATGCTACGTCTTTTCAGCTGTTGCTCATGATTGTGAAGCCTGGCAATTTACAAACAGCAATAAGAAGCTACAGTCTTTTGAAATATGGTGTCTGAGAAGAATGTTAAAAATCAGTTGGAAAGATAAAGTACCCAACACTGAGGTATTACATAGAGCTAATTTGAAAACAAAGTTGGTGAAGGACCTCATGAAAAGGAAAATGAGATATGCTAGCCATTTACTTCGTGACAGTGGAGGTAAACTACCCAATGTCATCTTAGAGAGCGCAATAGAAGAAAAAAGATTAAGAGGAACGACAACGTAGGAAGTGGACTGATGACATCAAAGAGTGGAGTGCAACAAGGCCGTACGAGGAAGCGAAGAGAGCAGCGGAGAATCGAATAACATGGAGAACCATGGTGGCCAACCTTCGATACGAAGATGGCACATGATAATGATGATGAATTGTCCTTCAGTTTTGTCCACTGATATTTGCATGACATCATCTAACCAGAATTTAAAGGAGTCATCTTGATTTTACCCATCTTGATTCACAATCAAATAATGATTGTGTATCAAGATGTGTATCATTATTTGATTGTGTATTGATTGCTAGAGTGAATTCCTATAGTTTGATACTGAGGTATTGCTCAAAAAGTCCTTAGATTAAATTATCTCTGGTAGCTGCATGATTGGGCAGTGCATTTTGGAACTTATTTCCTTTCATTCAACGTTCATCTGCTGCATTGTATAACTTTAGTTTTGCCTTAACTGGGCCTTGCCTCTTTCAGACAAAGTTGATTTCATTCTTTTTAATGCTTAAATTCTGTCAAGCTGATGTTAGTTATGATATTAGTATATTTTAGCAAGTTCTTGTTGTTATTTTTACTTGCTTTTTATTGCTCTTTATTGGTAATCCCTTTCTCTGGTAAGATGCTTTTCACCAAAATAATGACCAGCAAGCGGGAACAAAGGTGAGATGCTTTTGACCTTTCTCCCATTTCTGTAATGCTGGTAATTCTCAATAAATTTGGTGCCTGATTTTTTTAATTATTCATGTTTTAATGGCCTGTTAAGGAGCTTTGAGTATAGCATTGTTATTTTTTAATTAATGTGTCACCGTCAAGGATATTTTGGAAAAGGGTCGCCAAGTTGTGTTTTCAAGGGACGACCATAAGGCTTTGCTTCAGGCTCTTTTTTTTAATTTTGTAAAGGCTTGGCCAAAATCTTACTGAATACTTTGATGGTTAGAGAAAATTCAGAAGTAAAAGTTGTATAAACGGTAGTTTCTAACAGTGTGTGTTCATTTCTAATGTACAAAAATAAATGCAATTCCATCTAAATATTTGAATGTCTATAATTTGTCTCTTTGTTTTTGAAATTTTATGTTTATGAAGATCAAGTCATTTTTATCAACAAAGGTGTTAGAAATAAGCCATTCTTGTTTGCTATTTCGTTAAATCTGAAGTTTACGGGACCATTTCTACCTAGATAATAGTTTATCTTATGCCATACAATAAACGAATTGTGTCTCGGTGCAGAAATATCAAGAGATCAAAATGGATAAAAGATGATGATGATGATGATAATGTTCTCTCCCTGAAATATATAGCTAGAATAAAACTGAAAATAGCAAAGAATGGTATGTGTATATCCATTGTAAATTGCGATGTTGATCTTGGGGTTTACTTTTTCAACGCCGATTAAAGTATTTATGTGAAGACAACTAGATAAATTTTGCTTTTGAGGATATATTCAGTCTTTTTCAGGTTTTTTATAACATAAAAATTTTAACAGAGGAAATGCCATGTGGAATTAAACTTCCTTGTTAGCAATGTTGTACTAACCATTGGGCTTCTTTACTTCACCTGTGATATGATGATACAACGGGTTAACATTTAAAAAAACGCTTATGATATTGTATTTTGCAATGATTTAGTGTACCTTGTGCTAGACGAAATGTTGGATCAAGGATTACAAAATGAGTGTCAATCGGATATTAAATGTTCTAAATATTGTCGGATCAAATTTGAATTGAACGTGTGATCATACGTTGGATCCATTTTCTCTAAAAGAATGCAATCACTTTGAAGATATTTGCTTTTATCTGGCATTGATTTGGAAAACACCAATAGTGACTTTATCAAATTAGAAACGTAGTTGCACTAAGAGTTGCATATTTGTACTAAAATAATCTAGTAATAATATAGTAATAATCTAATAATCTAAAAGTATTATTCTAATATCTCAATTTGCATGGTACACAGTACTCCCAAAACTCATTTTGCTATTGGCAGTGTTTTCCAAGCTGAACCTTTAATAGTATTTTGCGTCTGGTATGCAGTAAATTACAAGAGTTGCACACAAGTCTTTATAAATATTTAAACAATGTATCACAAACGCTTGTCTCCTACTGAGACTTCGTCCAACTAAAAGAGCATCTCTGTTTCTCAGTGAAAGCCCTGTCAAAAAACTGCCCCTGTTACTAGTTATTTTGTTTTGTTTTGGTTTGTACATATTGTATCTAGGATTCGTGATTACCGATAATTTCTCTGTGGTATTGACGCAAGTAGACGATTGTTCTCGGCAAGAACTAAGTGAGTCACTTGGGTTAGGTTCAATGTCACGGGCAGTATTGCGTGTGTGACATCGGTAATTTGCATGTAGGCGTGTGAAATTTAGAAATCAATGAAGCCGATCATATTTTAGATGTGATTCATGTAATTAGACATTCGCATATATACTTGTGATTTTGTACTTCAAGGTCGTCGTTTGAAGTGATCTTCGTTGTGATAAGNATAATTCTAAATTGTGACATTATTCGATAGTCTTGTCTCTTAAACACTCTGAGGTTAAGTCATCTTGTACTTGATCTAGAAAAATGGAGGAAAAGTTATGTTTAAATGACACTAATTGGTTTCTACTTATAAAAATACTTTTATATGGCACCCTGAAAACCTATCTTTATTTTATTTAAAAACAGTAGTAAAGACTTCTAAATACTATTACGTTTTCGTTGGACAGGAAGTAAGATGTCCGAAATTATTATCCTAAACCTAATTGTTGAATGTTAGTAAATGTTCAGCGATTTCAGCTCAAGCGCAATTTATTATACCACCTGTTACCATGAGATAGCACATAACAAAATGGACCCTGAAAAAGGTAGTGCAAGTCTCTAGGACATATTATTCGTACAAAAAAACTGTAGGAATTGGTCCCAAATTAGCATACGGAAGAGATAAAATAATAAATAAAATAAATGCAACAAATTCCATAACATTATGATATGGATCGCAGAAAAATGCTCTCTAATGCACTAGGCTGATTTGTAAAGGATAAGACTAATAAGCAGGGTAAAACTCTGTTGTATATCAGACAACCTGCAAATTATCTCCAAAAGTGCATCTTTTTTTAAAGTTCTCTTAAAAAGAGATTGTAAAGGTAATCACCTTCTTTATTCTAAACCTCTTGCTAACAAGATGCTCTGAAATTGCTTTAAAAGACAACATTATTACCTCATAAAAAAAGAAATCCATTTATGATAATTATCAATAGAATTTCAATGAGGCTTTGTATTTCCATCAGATATTAAATTTTCTTATTTTTAAAAGTATTTAACTGTCCATCATGACCTAGAGTGCATCTAAATGAGGCTTTGTATTTCCATCAGATATTAATTTTTCTTATCTTTATAAGTATTTAACTGTCCACCATGACCTAGAGTGCATCTAAATGAAAATGATTATTTAACGAATGGCAACGGAGAGGATTATGTGTTCATTGAATGATCAAGTTTTAAAATAAATCTGTGTGAGATGATTGGTAAAAATGAATAAGAATCCATATTTTTGTCCCGTATAAAAGAAAGAGAGGGGATTTTACTCCTGTTTGCATCTCAAACACCACAGCATCAGATTATGGGGAAAAGCCTAATAGTATATAAAATGCCAATGCTTCTAATGCTCTCCATTATTATCTTTTATTTATTTACTAATCATTTTAAAAATTCCAAAGATGGACGTATTAAGAAAAAATACACTAAATGTAAACAGAACAATAAACTGCTGTGTAGACATAAGTTAGGACAGGCTTGTGGTAAATTAGCAAGTTCACCCACTAACTCAATGCCAATACAAATTGCATTAGAAATGTGATGTTCGGCCGAAGTTTGTGAGAAAATTTTCTTAAAAAGCCTAACATGGAACTTGGCATAAGTATACAATTAATAATAAATAAAATAGGCAGAAAGGTTATGAATAAAAATAAATTTTAGCTTGTACTACTATTTAGTACATATATTGATTATTACAAATCAAAATTTTTTTTTAATTCAAAAAGTTTTACACTTAGATCTCATTTGCTACATCAATAATATTGCCCTTTCAGCATGACAGTTGTCCCTGGAATGTCCAGAATCATCCTTTCCTGTTCCCAGTTCTTCAAGATGGTCATTCTGCTAGAAGACTTAAGTTCTTAAATACCGGCAGTAAACGTACATAGATGATTTTCTTCATGATTTTCTTTCATCCTTGTTCCTATTCATGGGAAACAATCTTTGCAGGTATCTTTACTCTTGCAATTTTTATATTTAAATCAGAAATGATGCAACCATTAACCATTAACCCAGTTGCAAATTAAAACCTGCATTATGTACCGAGGACAAGTTGTCCAATCTGAATTCTGGAAATGCACCTAGTCTCTCATCCAATTAAAATCTTTTTCTTTTTTCCTTCCTTTTCCAACAACCAGAATGGATAGGTTCCTCGAGAAAATTCTCGAAGTGAGGCACAGTTCTGGAATTTAATCACTTTTTCTCATACGCTTTTCACGTCCGGTTCAATTAATCCCATCGGTCTGATTTTCTGCTTTCCTTTACTCTAATTTTATCCACAGATAGTGACGCGTGCTTAATTGAGCTTACTCGCCCTCTTCTTATTAAATGGCCGACCCAAGTAAGCCTTGTCATTCATTCATTAATTCATTCATTCATTAAGTAATTAATTCATTAATTAATTATTTAATTAGTGCTAGTGATGGAAACCTTACCAAATCTCCAAATATTCCCACATTTTGACGTCAATCCAAAAATTAAATCTCTCAAACAACTGAAAAGAGTGCATAAATAGCACAAGAGAGCTAAAAATACTCTTCTTCTCCTGAGTTTGTTTAAATGACCAACAGAGAGGTACAAAGGTTTCTTATTTTATGGACTATTTCTTTGAAGAGACCTAAATCTATACACACATTTCACTTCGCATTCTAAAAGATTGAAAGAAATTTTTATTTAAGACTACATCAGAAACCATAAAATAAATGGTTTCTGATGTAGTCTTAAACCCTTTTGTTTAGTAATCCTACCATTGCACTGTTGTCTCTACAACCCACTGATCGGTCATGATACCTAAAACAAGAACCTTTTTGGTGTTCGTTGAAAACCGTTAAGTGATAACACCAGTTTTTCTAGTTCTCCTACATTTCAGTATTCTTATCGTAACGGTTACACATTTTTTCCGCATTCTTCCGCAAATTGATATTCATTTAACTAAGGTACAAATCTGGAATTTTTAAGCCACTCATTAGAAAGTTTACGAAGTATTATGTGTCTTGCACTCAGTCGTTATACCTTTACACCATTTTTTGTCATTCTTTTATTTTTCATGGAAAAAAACCTCAATTCATTCATTAGTATTGCGTTGGCAGAAATAACAATCCATTCATTTTTGACCCAGTGGCAGTAGTTTCAACCAACCTATTGGTTCCAGATTGAAAAACATAAGCCATCTATTAATCTGCAACACTTTTTCAGTGGGGCAGATTGAAACTCGTTTACCTATGTCACACTTCTAGCAATCACAAATCCATTTACTTCTCTTAGTTAAAAGTTAGTTGCACTTATCATTAATTGTAGACTGAAGTAAGTTCTAACTCATTCGTTACCATTGCAGTGAGAGATATTCCTTCTCATTAATTTATGTTAACCTACCACAAACTTTAAGTTGTCTATTGATAAACATCTAAGAAAAGAAACTTCAACTCATTCAATGATAGTATTTTCATTTGAAATTTCAGTACACTGAAATGTCTAATCAGAACTTTTTTTAGCCTAGACCATGCTCAAGCCACTGAGGTTGTAAGCTTAAGGAGGCAAACTTTACCTAATAATTTACATGGCTGAAGTATGTCTGAAAACAATCCTTGACACAGAGATGCCGTAGAATGAGCTTTACGGATCAAGACCCTCAATCCAACTTACTTAGCGATTTTATGAGTAAGTTATTCACTGTCTATTTACTTTTAGTAAATCAGTGATCTTTTTTTGATGCTAACCAAAATGAATGAATCTCTTAGGACAAGAGGTTACAGCCTAATATTGCTCTTGAAAATAAGTAACAATGATAATTGAAGAATATTTTTAGGTTATCTAAACGTTGATTCGTTGAAAAAATTGACTGATTCTTAAAATGGTTTTAAGGTTCAATGGTAAATAACACAACAAAAAAGCATTTTTTTTCTTTTCGCACTGTTTGTTCTTGTACAGCCTAAAGATGGGTCACCGAAACACCGAAAAGCAAACTAAAAGTCAAACAAGTATTCAGGCAACAGAAAAAGTGATGAAAATAAAAATAGGAAACAAAATGGAGGATAGTGTAAGATCTCAGAGCACCACAGCACAAGATAATGTTCCTGGCAAGCATTTAAATGCTAATGTTAAATATCATTCATGCTGAAATGGAAAAACACAGGGTATGACTATTCTATGAAAGCATACCATTTCATTTTCTCCAAAAACTCCTGGCTGCACTATTTCCAAAAATATAATTGGACTTGAAGTGCTAGCATTGAAAGATATATTAACCATGAATGGATTGAAAGAACGGTTGTTAGTCATGGTACTGAGAATGCAAAGGAAGAAATCTCTACGAAAAAATGATTGGCAAGCATGCACAGTTCAAAAAGTCATAACAGAATATTTGAAAGTTTGTTAAGTAAAAGCGAAAAGTAAATTAAGTTAACAGTTTCAAATGAACAACCAAATCAAGAAAGATGACTGCAAGATATTCGAGAGCAGTAAATTTCGTTGTATCTGAGAGTAAATAGTATTCTGATTAAAAATTTCAAATACTTTGCCAAAAGCTCTTAAAGCAAAATTTTGTTGAAGTTATGGAGCTATGGAAGGATTACCTCTCCTAAATGTCTTTACTGTTAATAAAATGCAAGTGAGAACTATGAACATAGTTAAGAAAGAATCATCATCAGTGGACCAGTAATGGCGTAGAGAAGACTGAAACTGTTACGACACATAAATGAAAGTATGATTCCATCAAAATCGTGAACAAATGTTTGAACAAATTCCGTTTAAAATAGGGTTCATTATGTTTCAAAAGCTGACACAGGCACTCCACTGGACCAAGACCTCCAAATAAGATAAGACAAGTGGGTTTTTATCAATACGGAAACAAAAAGAGGATCAAAGAAGCCAGCTACTTTTTGTGACTGTTACTCTACAAAAGTCTGGAAAAGAAAAGGATTTTGTATCTTTTAACAAGGGACAGTTCAAAAAAGGAATAATCAATATTTCTTAAAGGATGACAAGAAAAAACAATAAGAAAGCGACAAAGCAATGTGGTACACTAATCCTTAGAAAATAGCCTAATATAGCCAGTTCACCATGGTTAGAAGTTGAATTAATATTAGAAAAGCTAGGCAAACAGTTCCGTGTTTAAATCTAGAAATTATGTCAGCAAATAGGAAATATATACAAATCAAAGAAAAGTGCCGGCTGTCATTTATCATTTTCTTATTCAATAATTTTCAACGCAATTCCAATCGGTGTTCTTGATGCTTCCAAATAAGTACTATTAATTTTGAACTCCCTACTTGATTGACTGTAGAAACTATTTTATGTTAGTTTGTTCATTTAAATGAGCGGATCACCTCCAGATGTCAGAATGGAGAAGGGGCAACATCCGAATGGCTACTACATCAGAGGACTGCAACTGATACAAAGAACTGAATGGTTACCTCTTGGAACACAGAAATAAATCAGTTCAGACGTTTTTTCTGACTTAACCAATTTGTTTTCTTCAGTTAAAACTGAACTCTTTTAATGCTTGAAAAATTCGTTTTTGAATGTGTATTGTGACAGTTTAATCAGAAAACTATTGCTTCGAGTAAATACCATGTTCTCGTACTAAATGTAACTTACTTCAAGGGTTTCATTGGAAGTGATTTTTATACACACAAGGGACTTTTGAAAGCATATACTTAACAGTGGACGCGTTTAAGGGCGTGGCACTTGCCAGCAGTCCACAGCACACACCGGATTCATATCTAGTAGGGGCACTACCAATGTAACTGCACTCTCCTTACAAAAATTTGAGGAATTAGTTGATGAAAGAAAATTTAAAAGATTACAAATTTCTTGTTATGTCTTTTATGCAAGTCACAAAGGAAACGAAAAAAATACTAAAGATAATCCATTGGTATGGATTATCTTTAGTATATATTGGATTATATACACCTACTGAGGGATGTTTTTCAGCAATTTCACTCAAAAGCTTAATGACCTATTTCTTCGACCGATGTAAAGCCTTAGCTGAAGTTTCGTTCTGTAAATCAAGTTCCAGTCTGAATAACTGAGTATATCATATAGCTGACACAACAATTGTTATTTTAATCAGACCCAAAAATTCATACGGCGAAGGTATTTGTTCGATCTCCGAAATTGTTTTCAAACTCTTGTAAGTGTAGCGTTATGATAGGAAAAATACTATCGTCGACCTCATAATGTTGAGACCAAGAAAATACGAAAAATTCAGATATAGTATGTTATTCTTCAGCAGTCTAAGAAGGCCGCCAAAATCATAAATTTTGACTTTGAAATACAGTATACCCTTTTCCTAGCCCTGGAGGTCACAATTTAAAGCATTCAACTTTTTAAAAGTACCGGCAAGGCAATGTACCTTTGCTTTGTCATTTTTTTAGTAAAAGTAGTCTGTGCATCAAAGCTATCAACCAGAAAGTCTTTCGCTGTATCCTACAGTGCTATGAATCGGTCAAGACATATAACATATAAACATATGCAATATGTCCTGACCTTTTACATATTAACATTGTTACATAAAAACAATCACCAAAACTGAATGCGAAGCAATAACCTTGGGTATTTTTCATTAGCTTCCTTGCAGTACAATTTTTAAACTTAGTTCTTCCTTTTCGTTTACTTGAATGGTCTTAATAGCTTTGATGACAGCTGACATGATTGTTTTTAATTCTGGTTATTTTCGCAATGGAAAAAACATGTACATTCCCATTGTTGTCATTTTCAGAGACCAGCAGCATTTTCTTTTTAAACTCTCCTTCGTTTGTATAGCGAGTATAGGCATAGAGAAATGCCTTAATTTTATTCACAGTCGTCTTGTCTCGGTGTACGGTGAAAGTATTGGTCCACAGTTGCGCAACTAATTTTCAAAGGTTACCTTTGAAAATNACAGCTGTTATTTCGTTAATAGGAGGCCGAAAGATATTATTACTTAAAAGAATATACGGAATATTTTACTGAATTATTTCACTTTTCTTTGTTGTGTTGACGAAAGTTATACATTTTATTGCAAGATGTAAGTGAAAAAGGCTCAAATATACGGTTGTTCGTGGAGGTACACCCTCAACTGAGACCAGACATAAACAAAGTTGCCGATATGAAGAGAGCCTCCAATTTGATTAGCATGCCCCAAATTGCTTCATGCTTTCACTACACCAAAATCTCGCCGAGAACCATCCGTGAAGTGTGAACCTCCAAATAATGAACTATTGTTTTAGACCATTGTTCTAAAAATTACAAGCATAAAACATACACCAAATGATGCTACAATAAAATAATAATAACTAATAACTGTAAAAAACAGATTTACACAATTTGAAAACATTTTTGCTTTGGGGATAAAATGCTTCTATTTATACAGATTTCATAGGGCTGAACAAGAAGAAGTTAATTAAATTTTTCATTTGTCTATTTGTCAAGATATATTTTAGTTTACGTATTGTTACCCAATTATGCCACAATCTGGGTTTTTTCAGTTATTTTTTCATATAATTAAGTCCTGATGAGTTTCATATAACCAACTAGCAATACTCTGCTAACATACCAGGGATGTGCTTGGCCTGATGTCGCTTTTCCTTTGTCGCAATATCTTGGTGAAAACGCTCTCTTTGTTCGTTGCTTACATCACCACAATGTGATGAGACAATATCCAAGTGCGAACAATTAAAGTCTATATCTGAAAACTTATTACAGCCCAGTTGTTGGGGGAAAATATTTTGCGCTGGTTGTTTTTGAGATTTTTCCGATTATTTTCATTTTCAGATCATAAGCCCAAAATTTTTCCATACTGTCTTTTTCCCCAGATACATTGTCAATTCATCTTCCTTCAAAAAGACACAGATCTGAGTGTCGACATCTTTTTTCATTCTACTTCACGACAAGCTTGAAAAATTTTGTCAAAGATACCGAAACTTCTGACCTTTTTTACCTGGAGCTTTGAATTTTTTTTCACTCCAGTCTAATGTTTAATGAAGGCAACAAACTCTTCCTTACCTACGAGAGGAATTTTTTCAATCTTTTGTTTAGGTAACCCTTATAGTAAAAAAATAGTCGAAAACCTGAAAATATGCAAACTTTCATTTTGTGGGCCAAAATTTGTTTTCGAAGCATTGAGCCAATCCATTCAGTTTTGCTTTTTGGATGACGTTACCTATCCATTTACTTTACTCTGCGTGATCAAATAGAGTATTTTGGGGAAAAAACACACCGCTCGTTTGACGTTGACTCTTTTTTCTGTTCTTCAATGATACCTTCTTAACCATGTTCAATTTAAGAGTTGTGTCTATTGTGCCTTGGAAACTTTGTCATACAGAACTGGACGTCACACAGGTGGAATATTGGGATAACAATTGAACTATTTCGCTTTGCCTTAAATTTTTAAAATAAACCTCACATCATACTAGATTTCAGATAATACAACTTTAATAAAGCTTGCACCACACAACTAATATGTGTTTGCTGCCTAACATCACTGATTCCAAGACGCTTTGTCTTTGTTGTCTGTACATAAGAAAGAAAGTCGACGTCAAGGTATATCTAAAAATCTAGATGTAAACATGACCAAGGATTTTATTAGAATGCGACTTAAAGAGTAAAATTCTCTTGGTTTTAAGCCCAAGGCAAATTTGTTGCAGGCCAATGTAATGTTACTGAGAAGTGCTCTTAATTAACTTTTGTTCAGTGCCATTTTGGATACAGAGTTCAGAAAAAATAAACTTTAATTTACTTTTATTTTAGGAAGTAAAAGTATAAATTTGCAAGGAGACTAATAGAAGAGAGCAGAAATTTGGTAGAAATATGCTGCAGCTTACAAAGGCGTTGGGACTGCAGCAGCAAAACAAAGAAAGAGACCCGAAAAGGCAGAAGAACCAAGCCCCACTAGTATCCAGTTGACTCTTACCATATTTGCTGGAGAAGTATTAAAGAAGAAATATAAAAGCGTAAAATGGATTTGTCAGTCATTTTTTGATGACAGACCATTCCTGTTTTCTTTAAATCTTAGTTCACTGAATGATCTTTGTCGTTTACCGATTGGTGGCAATTCATCGGAGATTCAACGTCAGTCCTTAATTATTTGCTATATTAACCACTTGAAAATGAACTGATTGGGAGGAACTTTGTTCTCTTTTTTGATAGTTGTGATGACACTAGATGTTAATAATATAGGTCCACTATTTTGAAGTCAAGGTTTGATTTTTAAAAATATCAAGAACAAAGGTCTAACAGGCTGAAATTCTCAGTTTTCCCTCAACAACAGAAAATTGGATTAATGGCAATTCCGTACTTGAATCTTTGACACCAAAGACAAGTCGAGCACTTTTTGTGTTTAATCAAAATTTGCCCATCTGTTAAGGAAAGTAACGGGCTTCCTGCCGCTAGATTTTCAATTGACGGAAAACGCTTATAAAAATAATATGTTCCTCTTGTCATAGTTGCATATCCAACTAAACACTTCAACTGTCTGTTTTGTTCATCAAGCTATGGCTAACTTTTGCCTAACCTCTACTAAAATGCTTCTCCTGATATTGTAATTAACACTATTTTTCACCATACTGCTAATAAAGTTAGTAATTTCTTCACGTTAGTTTCATATAACTTAAGAATACGTGCAATTATACCAAAATCGAATTTGGAAACATACGTTACCTTTCATTTTCATTTCGTTTTCCTCCTCTCTTTCTGCGCATCCCAAAAGGCTGTGAAGGAAAGTTGCAAACGTGTCTATTACAAAATGGTACAAGTGGTGGTCACGGTTTAATTCTCAAAGTTATTAATACAAAATTTAAAGAAAAAATTGATTCCCCCATACATCCTTAAAATTTACAAATCTCTATTCAGACTTAAAGGGAATTTGCTACAGTTATGATTGGTAAGACATAGAATCACAAGAGTCTTTTTAATGCGCCTAGATTTTTTAAGAAATGCGGATGAACCTCAAAGGAATCAGGAGAACCCAATTTTGCCTAAAGTTTCTGCATAAAGTTTTAAATACCTCAAGCATTCCTATGTTCCGTAGGAATGCACGGGTTTGGTGCATACAGAAGATTTTTAACTTCCTCTGCACAGTTATCAAGAACAGTGTTTTAGGGATTTCATTAGTAGAAGAAGACATAACATTGCTCGTCCTCAAAAGAATGCACTTGATATTGGAAGTGTTTTACTACTCTTCAACTTTACTGAACTTTGCAAATTATATTTTCTTTAAGAAAATGCTGAAAGTTGCTCATTTTTGTAATCAATTTATTGACTGTTTTCATGTAACTCATTGTTGACTACAGTCTGCTGCAAGAACGTCGGCATATTGTGTTGCAGTGAATCTTTCTGGATTTCCATAGTTATCCATTCTACGCCGAGAAGATACCAGACTATTTTGGTAGACCTTTATATTTCTTTAATCTTCCTCTCCATAGCTATTAACAACATCAGTGTCAACACTTTTTTCATGCGTCCCTCTGAATTGTGTTGGATTTCCATGTAGTTTCTCATTTTCCAACTACCATTGTTGCCAAAACTTTGATTTTGCTCTCCATAAAAATTTAAAACTCTTAATTTCTTCTCCATACTCACATTTTAATACCCACATATAATTTTAATGACCAAGCACGCTCTTTAAACCAACAAGTTATTTGCTACATAACTTTAGCCATTTTTTTTTGTTCACACATAAAACATCTTCAAAAATTCAGTTTGCTTTTACAATCAACAAAGAAATAATGACGTAGTAGATAGCTTTGAAAGTTGTTTCAAGAGGTGGAATGCAATCCTTTCTAAACTATTTTTGCTGAAAAGAAGTCTTTCTGGTTTGTTATATATTTTTATTCTATTTCTTTCCGTTCAGCGTAGCTCTATGACAAGTAAAACAATTTAATTTAAAGGTCTTTTTAGACATATTCTTGTATTATATTTTATCTTAGTTTATTAATTATCTTTTATTAAATGGCGTGGACCGATAGGAAACGTAACGCTGAAATATTAGTAATGACACAATCTAAAAGATATTTAATCAGTCATATCCGAGAAACACAGACACGATTTTTAGGTCACATTATACGTAAAGAAGGGCTAGAAACT
>RDPX01000025.1:968207-999080 GCA_003991215.1 Morbakka virulenta
TTGAGTTGTTCATCATTCATAGCGTATGCCTTCAGGTCATCGATGTGAAAAAGGCGATTGATTTTTCTTTTGTTTATCTCATAGCCATGCTTTGTGTTGTTTAGCAGGGTGCTCAATGGTGCGAGAGCAAGACAAAAAAGGAGCGGAGATCGTGAATCTCCTTGAAATATGCCACTATTGTTGTAAATCCTTCTCGATTTCATGTTTTCGTTGTTGTGGCTAAGATAAAGTGTTGTTTTCCATTTATTCATACTTGCACTTACGAAATTGACTACTGTTGAGTTTATTTTGAACATTTTCAGGCACTCAATATTCCCAAGAGTGCGGTACACTATCGAATACTTTCTTGTAATCAATCTAAGCTGATGATAAGCTTCTTTTATTTCTGTTGCAGTTTTCTATGATCATCTTATTTATCAGTAGTTCGTCTTTACATTCGTAACTTCCTCTTTGACATTTTTTTCCATTTCTGTTTTTTGTTTATTATTAATATTATTATTATTATTATTATTATTATTATTATTATTATTTATTTCACTATCTCGAGATTGATTTTTCTTCTCGGTAATTTTATATGTGATCACGTACAACAACAAGTTGTATGGGCAATCACACATTCTTTCTCCTTTAAATTTAGCAGCCAAGTACAAGCCTTAATATTCGCTTTGTTCCTAACGAAGCTGTTTTCTGGGTGTGTTCAATTTTGCACAAACGGCACAAAGGAGATTCACTTGTTCTATCTATATGGAATGTAACACTGTTTGTCCTGAGGGCTTGTTCCTGGGCACTTAAAATAAAACCCTCTGTACAGCCTTTTAAGTCCACATTTCTAAGCCAACTAAAAGATTAAGCTTCATCTTTTTCTTCCATTTCTCTCAGATACTGTCCATGCATTACCTTCTCCTTCCATGAGTTAACTGTGTTGTGAGCCCCCGTCTTTTTGTAGTCTGTTGCTCAATGGATTCCTCGACACCCGTCACATTCTGATTTCGTACAGCAATAATAATCGGTTCTGTATAGTGTTTTATATACCACCAAAGGGAATTTTCCTTAGTTTTGATAACAGTTTTATATTCTATCAGACTCCGTTCCCCTTTAATTCGTGGAACATATAGCCTGTCTACGTCACTTTTTGAGTGGAGTTCTTTTGCACATTGTCATTTTCTTTCTAGCTTTGCGGTCCATTTCAACCAACTCGTTTATCTTCCAGCACAATATCCCTGCACTGTATCTGATAAGGCATAAAGCCCATGTGATCTTGTTTCTTCTATTTAATTTACTTTTTAATTTCAGTGTGACCATTTTAAAGTACTTTTTCTTAAACATGTTAATCATTTCTTTTCTATTTCACTGAGTCGCTTTCTAGTATTCCGAGGTACTTGTACCCTCCTTTGTCAATCTCCTTTATCGTTTCCCCCGATGGCAATACAATTCCATTTGTTCTATTAATTTTTCCTTTTTTCAAGATCGAAATACCACATTTCTTAAGTCTAAATTCCATTTTGATATCACGGCTAAATATTTCAACTGCAGATATTAACACATTCAATTCATTCTAATCCTTCCCATAAAGCTTCAAATCGTCCATGAACAACAAAAAATTAAATTTTGCACCACTTTTGAGGCTGTATCCGGCCTTTACTTTCCTCAAAATATGACGTAGAGGAATCAAATATGCTACAAACAACAGTGGTGACAAAATGTCTCCTTGAAGGATGCCTTTCCTGATTTTAGCGTTCCCAAAAACTCTCCATTTGCAGATAAATTTTCATTCTATTTACTCATTGACTTTTCAATAAAACTAATTTTATTTTCTGCTATTTTTGTTAGCTTCAGGCTTCCTATTATCCACGAATGTGGAATCATATCGTAGGCTTTACTGTAATCGACCCAACTAATGGCCAAATTAGTATGTCTTCGCTTACAATTTTTCATGACAGCCTTACCAATGGTTAACTGATCTTTTGTCCTTCTTCTTTCCTTGTGGCATACATTTTGTTCAGGAGGGAGTTTCCCTTCAATCTCAAAGAACTTATACATGTTGTTTGATATTAATCCTACCATAAGTTTCCACATCAATGGAAGACAAGATATAGGCTTGTAGTTATCTACACCAGTTCCATTTCTTGGGTCCTTTTGATACAGTACCGTTTTTCCTTTGTCATCCACTTTGGGATTTTATCTCTGCCAACAATAAGGTAATTTGAGTTGCCATTCTATCCTGAAGCGTTTTCAACTGTTTCAGCCAATAGCCTTGGACTCCGTCAGGTCCTGGACTTTTCCAGCTTGGGATCTTCTTTGTATGCATAGTTATCATTTTTAACGTTATTGTTAATGCATTCTGTTTTTCATTCAGCCCTGCTTCATTCTCTAGTTTTTCTAACCATTCAGCATCTTTATTATGTCTGACATTCTTGCCCCATGTGTCACTTCAAAATTGTTTACTTTCTTCCGAGTCAGGTTTTTATTACTCCTGTTAAAACCGTTCAATTGTTGGTAAACTCTTCTCTGATAAGTCTGGAATGATCTGTTTATCCTGAATTATTCAATTCTTTGTTGGTAACGTTTAACTTTCTTACTCTTGGGTTGAAGCCGCTGTTTCAGTTCTTCTATAACTATATTCAATCCTTTTTTCCGGATAGAATATTGGTCAACATTGGTCCTTCTTCCCTCCTTCAAGTATACTTATTTCTTTCTTGATCACTTTGATAGAATAACCTATTTGTCTCTTCCACCATGGTTCCTTTTGTTTGATTGTAGGGGTTAAAGTCCAACCTTATAACCAATAAATTATTGAACAGGCTTTTATAAGGTTGTTAGTTCTAGTTAACTTATCTGTCCTTATCGTATGAAGAACCACATCAACTGTTTAGACTTCTCCTCTCAACATTTTTCTACCAACGCGTTTAAACCAAGTTATTCTTTCCTCCGGATTTTAATCAAAGACTATATTATTCCTTCACGTGTCATCCACTCATCTGGATTGAAGTAATCTTTACCAAGTATTATGTAAATAAATTCATTCCTCATTGATTTTATATATCCGGTCTTCACTTCTCCATAACCGTTCTAATCCTTGCAAACGATATCATCATTGCTACGATCAGCTTCGTAAAATATACGTCTTTTGGTTTTCTCTAATTCAAGATCCGACAACCAACCATTCTTTAATATCATACAAACCTGTTCATATCTTTCTTCCGTTATCTCAAGATTCTATCTTTCTTTCCATACTGCATGAATCCTTTTCCTAAAGCCTCTGACTGGCTTTCCTCCTTCATCAATAGGTCTACTCAAAAGTAAAACTCCATCACAGCTATGTTTAGTTCTTTAATCCATCCCATTCAAGCAGTTGTAGGTTGACGACAGAGCTCTCGCTCCTCACCCAAGGGGCAAGAACAAGGCACCTTCACTGTTCTCAGTTCCGGTTCCATTCACGTCGTTAGTTTGTAGATTATATCTATTCATTTTACACTCAAAGAGGTTGGTTTGTGTGAGTATTTCCATCCCTAGTATTTTTATGGATACACCATCCTCCCAGACGTCAAGCTGGTATTTACAATTGGTTTAAAGTTCTAAGTTTTTGTTATCATAGTACGATTGCCAGCCAAGGCTTACGACCTCGAGGAAAGGGAAAGAATTAACTCCGCCGGACGTCAACGTTTCTTTCGATAAAGCTACTGCACAACAATAGCCCTAAAATAAAACTCCCAAACTTTGCTAGTTACAATTGAAAACAAGTTTAGCACTATGAACAGTCGCCATTTCACCAAAAAAAGTAAAAAAACCTACCACTATAAGTCGACCATAACAAATGGCAGTTAAGCCTTTAAAGACACAATACGAACAATATACGAGATTGAGACTTTGAACTTAAATATTAATTTCGCATGTCAGGAAGAGTAAGCTTTGTACTGATATTATATAATACTAAAAAATACTATACTACTCAAAATACTATTGAAATATATTGATAGTGCAAATACTATAAAATAAAATCATTCATCCCGGTCTTGAATGAGACCAGATAGTACTTTTCTGACTGTGGTCTTTCCTAGATAGTCTTTTGTATCGCCTCGCTATTCTCGAAAATCAGTCCCATGTCTTTTGCGATTTGATGCATTCTGTCATCGAGGGCACCAATTATCAAGGGAACAACCATAACGTTGTGGCCTGCACGTCTCTCTCTTGTTTCGGAGGGCAGTTGCCTGTACTTTGTCAGTTTTTCCAATCGTTTTGTTGCGACATTTTGTTTGCTGTAGACAAGCCATATCGTAAATCCAGATATTCTTTTTTCTTTGTCTTCTCAAATTATTAGTTATTATTATTATTATTATTATTATTATTATTATTAAGTTCATTTCACACCAAAATAGTTTTTGGTAGACTTTTCTTGAAGTTTCAGTGTCAATAAGCCTCCTTAGAGCGAGTTCCAAGACTTTCCTTATGTTGAACAACGCTGTGGTCTGCATGTTTTCAATCTTTGTTCGGATTCCGATTTGATTTAATCTATTTTTCAATGACTTTGGAACTGCTCTAAGAGCCCCGATAACTATTGAAATAATAGTTACTTTCTTGTTTCATAAAACTTTTAGTTCTCTTGCCAAATCTTGATATTTCCCTCTTTTTTCTCTTTCTTTCATTTCAACTGTGATCTCCAGGTATTGCAAAATCCACAATCTGACAGGTATATTTTCTTTGTCAACAATTATGAGGTCAGGCCTTCTAGCTTTTATATGATGATCTGTCTGCACTTCAAAGTCCCATAGCAACTGGCCTTTTTCGTTTTCAAGGACAGGTTCTGATTTGTGTTCATACCATTTGTCAATATATTTGAAATCTAGCTGCTTGCATAGTTCTCAATGGATTGTTGTTCCTACCCAGTCATGTCTCCTTTTTTATTGTTTTTGTGCAAGTTTCATGCAATCACAAATAATATGCATTGCCGTTTCTTCTCTTTGTCCACACATACGACAAAGACTGTTTTCCTGAGTTTTATCTGTTCTTACCTTGATGTAATTTGTCCGAATAAATTGAATACATTATTATTACTGTTATTACTGTTATTACTGTTATTATTATTATTATTATTATCATTATTATTTTGCATTTTAGTTTCTGCGTAGTTTATTACGTCCTTTAGAGCCGGGTCTAAACAATGATCCTAAGGCGCTGGAGGGTAACTGTTGCTTTCTACTTTATTGGTAGTACTCTCCGTAGTTTGTGTGCTGCTCCAAAGGAGGGCTATCTTCTGGATTTCTTGGATGTTGATTTTGCCAGGGATTTTGTCAATGTATTTTTCAAATCCCTTCTTCACAAGTCCCAAAGTTCCAACAACCACTGGTAAGATTGTGGTCTTTGTGCCCCACATCCTGTTAATTTCAATCTCTAGGTCTTTGTACTTTGACAGCTTTTCTGTTACTTTCACAGAGGTGTTCCTTTCAGATGGCATGTCTATAAGGATGCATTCTTTGTTTGTCTTGTTCTTGATGACGATATCTGGCCTATTCGCTTTGATCTCTCTATCGGTCTTTATGAGCATGTCCCATAGGATTGTGATCTCGTCGTTCTCTGTGACTGTGTTGGGCTGATGCTCGTACCATTTGTCAGCTGTCTTCATTTTGTGTTCCCTGCAGATCTTTCAATATAAGTAAGCTGCCGCTTATTGTGTCTTTCGATGTACTCAATCTTTGCTAGCACGGGGCAGCCCGAAATGATGTGTTCAATAGTCTCTTCATATTTTCCACAGATCTTACACTGTGAGTCTGTTCTATTCTTGATGGTGTGATGGTGGTAGGATCTTGTGGCCAAACTCTGGTCTTGCACAGCAATAATTAGGCCTTTAGTCTCAGCTTTTAGTCCGATGGATTTAAGTTACTTACGTTATTAAGTAGGTCTTTTCTTGGTCTACATCTGCCTTTTTGATTCTGTAAGGGTACTTTCCATGCATTGTCTTTTCTTCCCAGAACGTCTACATTTGTAGATGGCCGTGGTATTTTGCTTCCTGTTTGACTCTGCGGGCATATTTTGTTGTTTCATTCTGTGTGGGTGGTATTTCTGGGACATTCAGCCCCCGCTTAAATTTTGATACTTCTTCCTTGATCGAGTAGAGCGTTTTTCTATCTTCATAATGTTTCACTAGTTGGAGGAGTCGATCTTCAGTTGATGTTAGGTATCTGTCAAGGCCTATGGTTGTAGTTGTGAAGGTCAGTTCAAGTTGAACCAGGCCTCTTCCTCCTTCTCGTCTTGATATGTATAGTCTGTTGACATCTGCTATTGGGTGGTGCAGGTCTTGGTGTCTAGCTTTTTGAGTTTGCTCAGTTTCCAATTAATGATGTTAAAGCTGTACCCCACTACAGATATCGCTATGTTGTTAATAGTTTTGAATCGGTTGGCCGTATTAAGTTCGCTTTTCAGTACCATTTTCACTCTTCTATAGTACTCTTTGCGGTTCTTCATCTTCATGCAAGAGTGTTAGATGGCGTCTCCTTCGTTCACACCTAGGTACTTATATGTGCCCTCCTGGTCTATCTCCTTGATGATGGTCTTGACATAAAGGCCGATGTTAGTTGTCTTTGTCAACTGTCCTCTTTTGAAGGTGGCTTTGCCACATTTGTCGAGTCCGAACTCCATCTTAATGTCATCACTAAATGTCTTGAAGGTGGTGAGTAGGCCTCTTTGTTGGTTGTCATCTCTGGCAAAGGTCTCTACGTCGTCCATGTAGAAGAGGTGGTTAACTTTGCCTTACTCTGATTCGTTCCCATAGTTGGTTCTATTAAGTAGGGTGTTGAGGGGAGCTAGTGCCAGGCAGAAGAGCAGTGGTGATAATGAATCTCCCTGGAAGATCCCGCCTTTGATGTTAATTGGTATTGATGTTAACAGCCCATTTGTAGGGTGGAGATTCAAGGTTGTCTTCCATTTTTTCATGCTATGTGCAATGAATCTGATGATGGTTGGGCAGACTCAGTAGATATTGAGGCTCTTCTCTATCCATGTGTGAGGCACGCTAGCAAATACCTTCTTAAATTCAATCCATGCTGTTGACAAGTTCTCCTTCTTTGACTTGGCCTCTTCAAGTATGGATTTGTTAATTAGTAGCTGGTCTTTATAGCCATAGCTTCCTCTCCTACATCATTTCTGCTCTGCTCGTAGCAGGTTGTTTTTGTCTAGAAAGGTGTAGCTTCTTTGTGAGATGATTGATGTGACGATCTTGTACATAGTTTGTGGTAGACATTATTATTATTGAATGAATAAAGCTTTGGTACAAGCCATTATACACAACTACCAAATATTGCTAGTTAAAAATACAAAACATGTTCTGATACATGAAACAACCATTCTCAAACCTAAGAGACAGCCTTACTCAGCGCAAGGGAAATTTCGAATCTGATTGTGTAATAAAAAAAAATATCTAAAACTAAATAAACAAAATTATATTCATAACGTGCTTATTTATATCAATCAATATCTTGTATTAGTCCTGAAAACACCTTTTGAATTATTGTTTCGCTATCTATTAATATTGTTTTTCGCATTTCTGCAACTGTCCTGAGCAAAAGTTCTTCGTTTTCAAAAATGTTTTTTATGTCTTTCGTCACTTGTTTTATACCACCTCCAAGGGCGCCAATTATCACAGGTACAATCTTAATATCGTAGTCAGGTCGTCTTTCTCTCATTTCAAACGCCAACTGTCTATACTTAGCCATCTTTTCCAGACGCGTGATTACAATGTTCCGTTGCTTAGGGCACGCCATGTCACATATCCAGATCTTTTTCTTCTCTTTGTCCTCTATGGTCAAATCCGGCCGTCTTGCTGTACTTGTTTTTCGTAAGTTAAATTCAAAATTCCATACTACTTTTGCTTTGTGGCTTTCGACAGTTGTTCCTCTCTCCCATTTCTCTTTATACCAAATTGTACCTTGGTCGATAAGGTCATACTCTTTAGCCCAAGCAGTTGTCATGATCATCAATGCTCTGTTGTGTCTCGCCAGCTATTCACTATTTGCTAGTACTTTGCATCCAGCAACAAGATGTTCAACAGTTTCTTCTTTCTCTGTACACAATCTACATCGTCGATCATCCATCAACCCTCGCGTTACCTTCCCAGCTCTCGTCTCCACCATCTATTATTATTATTATTATTATTATTATTATTCCCACAGTATGGTTGTTAACTTTTTGTTTCATTGGACTTGAGACCCTGAGAGTAATTTAGATATTGAGAACGTTTTGCAAAATGTGTGCAGTTTCCAGTAAGGCAGACTTTTCGAGACTACCAATATCATGTTCTATGTTCAGTTGTTCCAAAAATCAATCTTTCAATCTGAGTGGAATACTTCCCAGAGCTCCAATTATGATTGAGATGACAGTTGCTTTGACATTCCACGTACGTTGGATTTCAATTTTCAGGCCAAAATAGCTTAGGATCTTTTTGCATTCTTTTCGTATCACCCTGTGGTCACCTGGACAAGCAACATCAATAATCAGACATTCCCGGGTATCTTTCATGAGGACCGTGATGTCTGGTTTATTTTGTTCAAGTCGAATGTCGGTCTGTATGTTGAAATCCCAAAGAATCTCTAACTTATTAGTCTCAATGACTGCTTCCGATACATGATTATACTATTGATCTACCACCTGGACTCCATACTTCTTACAAAGGTTCCTGTAAAGGTTCAAGCATACTTTGTCATGTCGCCTTTTGTACTCGCGTTGAGCAAATGATGTGCACTCACTGACAATGTGCATGATTCCTTCTGAGTGTTGGCCACACATTCGGCATGTTACTCTTGACAGTCCTATAGTATTTTATTCCAAAGAGTTTGTGGCCAATTCCTGTTCTTGCGCGGCAATCAACAAGGTCTCCGTCTCCCTCTTGAAATTTCCCCGTGACAACCATAACCAAGAATCATCAGTTTTTTCCTGTCCTGTGTCCCTTTCAAACTTCCAATGCATATCCATTGCTTTCCAGTGTCTTATCCGTTATTCCTCTATCCTCGATTTGTATTGCAGCTTTCCTTCAGTGGCACCTTGCTGTAGTTTACATGCCGAACTCACATGCCGCAGACGATCTTCTTCGCTGTTCATCAGATAGTAATCCAGACTTCGTTTCTGCTGCAATAGAATCGCCCACGCTTATGGAGCCTCTCCCACCATGCTTTCTCTTCATGTAAAGGCAGTCTAATCTCGACTTGGGATGATGGGTCTTATATTTGTGTAGAAGCTTGCGCGTCTGTCAGTCCATCTCCTGAGGGTCGTCTTGCCCCCAGTCAAGCATAGCTGCACTGTACCTAACGACACCAACAGCATATACGTTAATGGCTGAAATTAGATTTTTCGAGTTCAGTTTGGTCTTCAACAGTTTATGCAAGAGTTCAAAATATGTATTCTTTACCCGGATTTTCATCTCTTTTTCTAGAATATCCTCAGCTTTCAAACCTCCCAAATATTTTTACCCTCCTTCTATGGGGTCACCAATGCACAAGGCAATTCAATGCCATCAGTTGCCACACGAAATCCTTTTTTCATAGCTTTTACTGCACATTTTGATATCCCAAACTCCACGCCTATATCATAACCGACAAATCTAACAGTTTGTACCAGTGAATTAATCTCATCCTCAGACTTTCCAAAGAGCTTTAGCTCATCCATGGAAAGAAGGTGGTTGATCTTTGGCTTGTTCTTACCCAGCGTATATCCCATAGGCAATGGTCTGAGAACCAGAGACAATGGTATTAGTGCAATGACATAAAAAGGGTAAAAAAGAAATCTCCCTGGAAGATTCCTCAACTAATGTTTACACTTCCGAGGAGCTGATTGTTGAAGTACTGATTGGTCTTCCAGTTTATCATGCTAGCTAAGATCAGTAGGCTTTTTTAAAATCCAAGCCATAGATAGATTAGTTTGGCTCTTTTTACAGTTATTAAGCACAGTCTCACCTATGATAAGATGGTCCTTGGTGCCTTGCGACTTCCTGTGACAACCCTTATGCTCCACTTGGAGCAATTTGTTTTGTTCCAAGTGTTCATATGTCTTGTCAGCAAGGACTCCAGTGATAACTTTCCACAAAAGGTTAAGGCATGCTATTGGCCTGTAGTTCCCTACTTCAGAGCCCTTAGCTACATCTTTAATTATTATTTAAGTATTTAATTAATTTAATTATTATTTATTACTATTAGTGTTGTTGTTATTATTATTATTGTTATTATTATTGTTATTATTATTATTGTTATTATTATTAATATTATTATCATAGTTTATAGCATTTGCACAAGCTGTTCTTAATACCGCTTTATTCCTTTTGAGCTAGCCACAACTAGCAGCCAAAGGCCAGGAGGTTTCTTTCTCCTAACACTTCTCAAACGTTTTTAAGCTAGCTGTTCCTAACAAGGCTGTCTTTTGTATTATACCAATGTCTAACTCAATATTTATCATGTCAGTCCATCTCTTTAAATTTTTGCTTACACACCCTAAATCTCCAACACCAATTGGAACAATACGAGCATTCTTCAGTGACTAAAGCCTTTTTAATTCAATATTTATCTTTTGATATTTTTCAATCTTTTCCTGTTCCTTATCATGTACCCTACAATCTCCGGGTACAGCAACATCAATAATGATATAAGATTTGCTTTTATTATTAACCACAATTAGATCAGGTCTTCTGGCCGCAATAACATTATCACACTGTGTGTTAATATCCCAAATCAATTTCATGTTATCATTTTCGACTACTCCCTCCGGCTAGTGCTCTTACCACTTCTCCTTCCTTTCAAGACCATATTTCTCACATAATTTTCAATGGCTTAGTTTAGCAATGTTTTCATGTCTCCTCTTGTAATGGCGTTGGCTAAGCTTTTTGCACCCACAAATTATATGCTGTACAGTTTCACTCTTTTCTCCACACATTCTGCACATCAGATTTTCTGTTGTTTTGTCGATCTTATGTTTAATATAATTTGTTTTTAGTGCCTGCTCTTGCGCCGCAAATATCATTCCTTCTGTTTGTACTTTCAAGTCACTATGGGCAAGCCATTTCCAAGACAATTCTCTATCTACTTCTCCAAGCATTTCACGATCGAACTGCCCACACATTCTTTTTTCATGCCTCTTATATTTTAGTTTTGTTTGATTTTGTCTCTTAAATTCGTCTTTCTCTACTAAATTGTCAGTTCTAATTATGCCCATTTTTCTTACACTCTTCACAAAAGCAACTCATATGACTCACGAACATATAAACTTAAGTTATTTTCCTCCAATCTTACACATGTTTCAATCCCAATTAGGCCTCTTCCCTTGTCTTTTCTTTTCAAGTATAACCGATCAACATCACTCTTAGGATGTAGAGCCCTTTACATCGTTAAGGTCTTTCTCGTCGTTCTGTATAACTTCTTCACTTCATCAAATTTCCAATCTATGATTCCTGCCCCATTTATTAAGAGTGCAACTCCCCAGGTATTAATAGTTTGGATCTTATTATTACCATTTAATTTATATTTTAACACCAACCTCAACCGTCTTTTAGATTCAGCCACTACCTTAAGTTTCATGTCTTTCTCTTTAATCTCATTTAACTCTAAAATTACAAGATAGGTATACCCATTTTCATCTACCTCTTTCATAATATCTTCCTTAGGCAAATGAATTCCGTCAGACTCAATCAACTTCCCTCTCTTCATAATAATCATTCCACATTTTTTAAGCCAAACTCCATGCCAATCTCCTTGCTGAATACAAACACTGTTTGTACTAAGCTATCAATTTGATCCTCATTCTTTCCAAACAATCTGAGATCATCCATAAAGCAGAGGTGATTCAACTTGAATTCTTTCTTACTCCATTCATTTGATGCATTCACTCTTCTCAAGACATGGGACAGTGGGATAATGCATATCACGAATATCAGTAGGGAAAGACTGTCTCCTTGGAAGATACCTCTTTTTACATCTACTTCACACAGTTCGGATGCATTTGACGTTAACAGGAGTTTCCATTGTTTCATACCTTTCTCCATAAAGTTCCTAATGTTGTTAGCAATACCAAACATATTAAGACGTTCTAAAATCCAGCTATGTGGTACAAAAACATAGGCCTTCTTGCAATCAACCCACGCCATAGNAATCTCATTTAACTCTAAAATTACAAGATAGGTATACCCATTTTCATCTACCTCTTTCATAATATCTTCCTTAGGCAAATGAATTCCGTCAGACTCAATCAACTTCCCTCTCTTCATAATAATCATTCCACATTTTTTAAGCCAAACTCCATGCCAATCTCCTTGCTGAATACAAACACTGTTTGTACTAAGCTATCAATTTGATCCTCATTCTTTCCAAACAATCTGAGATCATCCATAAAGCAGAGGCGATTTTTTAAATGGCATACTAGGATATAAAGATACAAAAACAAAATTGCTCGTGTAAAAGAGAACGTGAGCTGGTTAGTCACTTAAGTGGCATCGTACCAAAATGGAAAACGTTTTTCAAAATCAATATTACTGTTTTCATTGCAAAAAAAGCACAACTTTGAGACTTCTGGGAAAAATTCTTAATATTATATCTAGGAATATAATATAAACCAAAATACAAAATGTTATGCTATTTGTAATGTAAAACTAGTTTATGACTGCGCGTGGACAGCTTCAGAAGAAAGCCCTGACAATAAGCACTATAACTATAAACAATTTGTATTGTACCTTTCATTAGCCATTTCAGTTGTTAGTCATTGTTAACTGATATTTGTTGCCCAGCATAACTTTTGGACAGATATCACTTCATACAAGATAAAAATTGCAACTTTTACTTATTTGGCTACTGCGAGAAAAATAGAGAAAGCTGCAGGAAAAGGAAAGTATGTACAGCCCTACTATTTAGATCAAAAGATTCAATACTTCCTTCCACTTCATATTGTACAAATCCTAGGAGAGCGGAAGTGAAGTAGGGGTCAAAGAACTCCATAATACAGCAGTCTAAGAGCAAAACTGTTAGCATAGAAAACTCAACTAAGGGTGTATCTATTCAGTAAAACTGCGCAAAGTGTCAAAGCTTTTTGTGGACCTTGACCTGAGAAAAGGAAGGAAAATCAGCAATCTAGTTTCAAAATTGCGATCTCCAAAAACGTGCATTTTTGGACGTTCTGCTGAAACAACATAACTCACAAAATATTACAATATAAGTTAAACCAAAAAATATCATCTGGGTATTACTTGATTTTATCTTATAGATACTGTTTAGAAGCTTACTTCTCAACAGTACCTATAATGACTATTCTATTCTATATTAAACTAAAGACCACATAACAGTTGACATTTGACATTCTAAATCTATGCAGTTTAAGATCATATATATCTTTTAATGCCAAAATCCGGGTTTCCCTAAAAAATCCGACATTCTTAATTTGATTAAACTGTTTCAAATACAGATTAATCAAGCGCTACCCTAAATGCAAAATCTTAGGGTTTCTAAAACAAACGTTGACTTTAAAAGGTAAGTAGCAATTCAAAAAACAATTAAGTAAATAATGAAACTTCAAATTTACTTTTGACATGCACATATATATACATATCCTTAGTTAACGATGCTCCAAGCTGTACTGATGAGCTGTTGGACAGCAAAACAAGTGTCTGGAGATGGAACCATAGATTTGAAACGATTTGAACATTTTGTCTTTAAAATGCCAAAAATGCAGATATTTGCTATTTTCAATTAGTGCTCATTATTATTCAAAATAGAAAGTTATTACACTTCTTTCGGCGTTGTTTTGCAAAATGTACTGGATTCAAATGGCATTTGTGATTATAGGGTATGCATACTTCTAATTTTGGCCCACTCCCAACAGTGTAACAATGAGTGAAAACTATTTGCTGAGTATTTCAACCTGTAGAAAACATATTTAAATAGTGACAAAACGAAAATGATGATGGTCGGAGTAATGATATTGAAAATATTTCTTTTCTAATTACTATTATGCAATTTAAAAGTATACTGCAAACAATATTTTAAGTAAGCTTATTTCGAACATTATGACCTTGATGACAAGTGCTGGATATCTTACATTAATGGTCACTCACTTAATATCCAAATAATTTTCCACTCTCAAGGTCAAAAGTAGAGCAAAAACTATCAACAATAATAATGATTGATAATAATAATTGGTATAGTTTTCATAGTAATAATAATAAGACATACACATACTGGTAATTAATCAACAGTTTATACTTACCAACAAACATCAATATTCTTTTTTTAATAAAAGCCATCATGACAAGTGAACCAATGATAGAACAAACTCCCAGCTGTGTCAACGTTGTTTCGGATATGATCTTTCGAAGTATGAGAAAACCAAACATGGCTCCAATAGCTTGGATAAACATACTCTCCGCTAAAAAATATCCAATCATAATTGGTGAACAGCAAAATGGGCTGTCTAATGCATAAAGTACGATGACACTGCCAAATCCAATTGAGGACAACATCATAAATGCAGATGTAATAATTAATGCCATAAGTTGCCATCTTTTTTGACTCCGTGGTTTTTGAAACAGTGTCATTATATTTTGTATATGTGTTCTGCTAAATAGATCCTTTAAAGACCTTTGTTTTGAAGGAGGTCTAGATTCAGGTAATGCAAGTGTCAGATAAAATAGTGTAAAAGTATGAAGTCCCAGAATAAACCAATAGGGAGCTTTAAAACCAAGATGTTTGATCCACCAGCCACTGGTTAGATGACTAGTCATTCCTGATACAAAGGCTATTGCCTCTAAAATACCAAGTCTAAATGCTCTTTGAGACTCCTCTGTGATATCAGCTATATATGAAAATACAGCTAAAATCATGGTGGTAAAGAATCCACAAAATCCATTGATAAAACTTCCACAAAATAAAGTATACAGCGGTAGATTGGCATACATGGTTACAAGTATAAACAGTGCTTCAAATGTTCCACCGATAACGGGCATTATCATAACTACTTTCCTACCTGCCATATCAGACCATGACCCAAGTAATAGAGCCATAAATACTGAGGGTATACTTGCAGATAAAACGACCCCGAGATGCACATAAGAGGCCTTTGATTGAACTTCTTTCCTTATTGATGCTAAGGAAGCTGATGTTTCAGAGACTTCGTCATCACAAGCACTAGTTTCTGAATTATAGATAGTTGTGGGTAACCCTGAATCAATACTTATCCTATGATAAACATACTGCTGTATTATTGGTGCGTGAAGTATCATTGCACATGCATAGCAAAATGTGACAGGCTCAACTGTAATTCGAGATAACGAAGATTGGAAAAAATTCCAAGGAAATTTTTGTCCTTTTTTTTGAACGTCAATTTTGTCTTTGCTTTCTTTGCTATTGTTGACGAGCGTAGAGCCAGTTTCACCGGCTGTTATGTTGCTATCCTGTAAGGAATACCCTTCACTTCCAAGTTGACAAATTAAAGATACCATCTGTTGCGTAATATCATTTGTCAAATAACGAGTATAGAAAAAGGGAGCATAAAAATCAATTTTCTTTTTCACTATGGCTTCTTTGAATTGTAACACTACTGAATCACTTTGCTGACTATTGATTGATAAATGTGTATTCTTAGTTTTGAACAGGGGAAATACACTTTGTATGGTGCTCTGCAAATGGTTATTGCTTCCTTTACACAATGTTCCAGTCTAATTTTGTATTGAAGGTAAACGTAAAAATCGATCCTTGATAACATGAAATAACAAGGGTTTTTACTGTTTTAACGCAAAAATAAAGATGGTGACGTTTGTACAACTTTTCAGTCCTTTACCCACTCTAAATGAGTTATGTGTACTCCCCACTCTTCCAAGAGAAACTAAAACAATAAAATTTGAAAATTAGACCAAGTACCATATAACATGTCAAATAATGATAAGAAGTAAAAGACTGTAAAACGAAATACTAAATACTAATATAAAATAATACTAATATAAAATAAAATAATACTAAATACTAATTAGTAAAATACTGATGTGTTTATATGTATATTTTGCATATATGTATTATATCCTGTATAAACATTAATTTAATAATAATAACAATAAGAATAAGAAATAAATTTTGTTTTCAACTTCCGGGTGACATCATTACTAAACTGTCAACCATGTTCTCCTGGTACATGAAATGTTAGAGAACTTATTTCTTACACCTGTCTTATGTAAAGTCTGGCGTGTCTTCCTTCCGGTACTTTTATCCTTTTCTTTGTATATGTTTGTGATTCTCCACCAACGTATTTCAATCTTAGCATTAAACTCTTTTAGCTGACACAGAATATTTCATAAATGAAGCATTTCTAAGTTTCCATGACATGTTTTGACCCCATGTACCATTATCAGCTACTATTGTGCACAAAAATTGAATTGCAATATACGCATATATCTTTTTTCATCCAGTTGCCACATAAAATGATAATATAAAGTAATAAAATTTTACCTTCATCTTCTGGATGTTATCTTTTGCTCGAAAGCAGAGTACAACATAGTGCAAGAAGATTATGTCAATGAGGGACTATAATTATTTCATATACGTTATTTTACACCATCAGACAGTTTCCTGATACTTAAAATATATATTAACTATTTTGTATATGCTTAACTGTGTGGATGTGTGTACTTTTCTGACAGTTGAACAGAATATTAAATAGAAAGTTACAACAAAAAGTTCTAAAATAACACTTTTAGTCCAGCAATAGCTTTCACTAGTAGTTTTTCGGAAAAAAACATGAACTGACACATGTTTCCAATTAATTATAGGCGTAACTCAAGTCAGTTTATTTTTTTAGTTGAATTTCATTTTCGTATGTAGTGTGTAATGATACACTGTAAAATTTCAATTTTAGAAATAAGACTATGTAGATGCGCAGGTCAGAATGATGAAATGAAGAAAAAATGAAGAGCTGCCGACTTCTCAAGCTAAATTTTGCTTATTTGTATCAACAAAAAATTATTTTTTTTGGTATTTCACTTCGTTTTATCACCAAATGAAGAAAATTTATAATCAAAATTAATGTCAAACATCATAGATCTATTCAGTATGCAGCCATCCATATTTTCGCTTTTATTTTTGGGAGGTGTTCAAAGAATCTTCTGTTATTTTCAATTATACTGATTGTCACAGGGTTTGTAAATGAAACAGACGCCTTGAAAGACACAGAACTATGACCTCTAACCAAAATCTATCAGGAGTAGACAAAGCTGAAGCCAGAAGGTATCCACCCATACTAAAAAAACTAATAATCAAGAATATGAAAAAAAACTTTGGAAAAGAACGCTTTTATCCCAATTGTGTTGTTGGTGAAATAGAGGCATTTAACGTTTTTCTTGTCACGAAAAATGATATCGGTAGCCTTTTTTTTATCATAACATTCGAGTTTCAAGAAGGGAGGTTGTACGATATGTTGACAAATTTGACTATGCTAAACGTTTGACTACTAATGTTATGTCTCCGCTTAGTTAATATTATTATTATATTTATTTTGTCTTTTCATGTCTTTACAGCTGCTATCCAAATTTGACCGAAAATAATTGACTCTTGATTATTGTAATAATATTATCTGTGATCGCCGTTGTATTTTTTGGTTTTTCTTTCTGTGTATTCTCTATTTTTCAGACTTCCTTCCAGTTCTACTTCGTTACAGCTTAGAATCCGTGTGCATTACTGCTTTGGCAAGAATTTGTTTATAATATCTAATATTATTTGTTTATGATTTCTAATATATATAATATAGTATTCACTCTTGATTTAGACAACCAAAGTACGCTGGATAAAAATCACCAATTGGCATATAAACATACGTTTATGTAAATTTATAACAAATGTGATAAAATTTGAGTAAATCAATTTAATGAAATAAAATATTTGATCGTCAAATTAACAGTTAATATTTATGGCCTATAAAATTGGGTCTTAAATATAAAGATTAAACTACAAAAACTTGTATTGTGAACAATAAAATCTGAAAATTGTAATAATTGTATACCCTCTTTACTGAAAGTTATATTCAATGTCAAATATCCTATTGCTATTTTTTCAACTCTAAAAAAGAATTTCAAAGATTAAAATTTTACCTATTGACTAAAAGAATAAATACTGAATTTTGTTTCTCTCTAATTCAACTCCAGAAAAGTGTCAAACCCAAAATGGGTGTCACCGGTAGATGAAATGTTTACAATAAAATACAGAATAGGAACAGTGTAAAAATACCTTATGTTTAAAAAAGAAAGAAGAGGATAGTTCTAGTCAATTAGCCACTTTTATAAAGGCAATGATACAAATTTATAGAAATTGATTTGATGAGATCCCTTCAGTGTAGGTATTTATACATTTGCAAAAGAATTAATGTGCTGTTTCATCCGACGCTCCAACTATCAATTCAAAACTCTGCCAACTTGAAATTTTCTACTGAAAGTATTGTTATTCCAGAGTAGACAAGACCTATAATTTCTTAATTTGAAAGAGGAAGCATAAAACTTAATAAAATATCCCTTTCTATCGCAAAAATTCACTAATAACATTTCTTCAGAGATCCTTACCTCATTTGCTGGTAATTCCTTCTCTAATAATTATCCTGTCGATGTTTCTTCCTTTTGGTTTCCTAGATTTTTATACATAAACTTTGTTTTCTTAACTTTTAATATTTTCTTGAATAACAGAAACCTTTCAGTATCTGAATAAACTGAATTTCAAAAAACACAGCCAGCTAAAGTTAAGATCACAACTGAAATCAAGCCATGACCTTGTTTGCACGGTTCATTTCATCCATCCAATCACTGCTCAAACTAATTGACCTTTCAAGGGCACTCAAAAAGAACTGAATTACTTAAATAAAATTTTAACCTCAAGTAAGTGATTGGATTAAAGGTATTTAGAGATTTCTGATAGCTTGGGACGAAGCTATCAAAAAAGTATTTATTTGGAAAGAATAAGATTATAAACAAAACTGTCTTAATTGTGTACCGGCTTTGTAGTGATATGTAACGAGTCTTTTCTAGTAACAAATTTTCTTCAGGCATCTCAGGGTTGGATAGATATTTCTATTTACGAGCTAATATTACTGGGAAAAATACTAATTCATACATGGACAAGAGAAGGTTTAAGAGCTGTGAAATGTATTGCGATCCTGAAATCTGAAATCTGAAATCTGAAATCCAAACTCTTTCTATATTGTACTAGGACCTCTGTTAGAATAATATTCCCCTTACAATTTTGTCTCACGACACGGATTACAAATCTCTGAAAGCAACTTGGAACTGAACGAGACGTTTTGGAAATTATATAACGGCAATAAACTTAAAAGGGTTCTTCTGTACAGGATTCCAATTTCCTTTCTGATCTCAGTTGTTAAAACCTGATCTTTTTGGCTTGAGAGAAAAGTATCTCTTCTGTGGAAAATAAGAGCACTAGATGGCTCCATTAAATTTTATGTCCAAAAATAGAGATCAGGAAGAAGAGGGGTGAAGTAAAGTTTTAAAGTGAACTTAGAAGTGATTTGATAGTGAACGTAGCTTATTTGGCTCAAATCGTAGGACAGAGAGCTATGAAAGTCGTGCAAGCTGGTTTTGGTTCAATTCAGATCAATTTGCATTCTACTTGTCTTTTTTTATGCAAGAGTAAATGTAAAATTTCAAAGTTCCTTAGCTCTAGAAATTAAACAGAAAATTTTGATATTTTTCCACTGTACCTAGTACCAAACCATTGTTCTCAAAACTGTAAAAAAATGTCCAATATCCTTAGTAAATTGTGGAGAAACAATTCTTCAACTAGGATTTTGGCAAGTGTCACACATATTTTCAGTTTTTCATCATTTAAATATTGAGAAAATCATAGTAAAATTTGGCTTTCTTCTTACCATTCCGAAACACATTACACTTTTAACTGCCTGTAAAAGACTTACAACATATAACTATACTTGATGAATTAAATAAAAAAGGGTAGTTAATACATAGGTAGAGACAATGATATTACAAACTGATAAAGAATTAAAATAAATGGAGATGTATAAAGTCTAATGAAATAAATACCTGTATCTGTATGATACGCCACAGTAGATCACTTTATAAGAAAATACTATCCAGGAAATAATCAACAGAGTAACAGTAGATTCCGAGAAAACAACTTTTACTCTCCATAACTATGAAAAGAAGCTTAGGAATAATATTTTAAAAAGGATGCAAAAATTATTAAAAGAGAAGAAACACATTTTTGAATTACACAACCAAAATAACCGAATAACTGAAGTAGCATTATTTTCTATCCAAACTGCTTCACTTTCATTACAGTGAAAGAAGATACTACAATGTCAGGGTATACTCTGAGCAGTATTTTATTATTGAAGGCAACAAAAATAACAATAAAACAACCAGCCACCCATTTGTCACAGGTTGGTAAAACACTCAAAGATCATATAACCATTTTATTTGTCAGTAAACCAGAACCAATAAAAAAAACCAGAATACGTTAAGGGGAAAATAGGCTCTTTCCAATTCTTGTAAATCAGAAAAAAATACAATGTTTGAAAATGGTAGATCTTTATCACGTAAATCATAAAATAGCTAAAGAACATAAAAATGAAGGGATGGATCCGAAACAATACATTACATTAAGATATAAAATTTGGTGTTTCAAACAAACTACTATGCCCTTGGAGAATTATAGTGTCATTAGCTCAAGCATTCCAGTCATGATTTCAAGTACCACACACCCATCGGGTTCGATAATAATTGGATGGGTTTTAGAATGTTGATTATTAATGTAGTACGCATTATTGGGCTTTCGTGAAACTTTATTTTTTTCTGAAAAAAACTAATTAACAAAATCGTGAAATCCCAAAATGCATTGTAATAAACGTTTTGAAAAGAAAGGTGACTAATGCAAAAGGGAATGGCTATTGCCAATGAAATTCTATTTAATGGGGTCAAAAATAAAGATAATTTCGTATTCTTGCATAAAACAAAATATGTAAATTTAAGGGTAAAGATCACCAGATACCAATCAAAATTCTCTTTGTAGACAAAAAATCACTCATCTTTGCAAGAGTGTTAGCAATTCAGAAATTATACCGTCTGATTGGCTGATTTGGACTTCGAATTGAGAGAACTCGATTAATAAAGAAAGGTTCTAAACATGGTAACTTAACATAGCAATATAAATTATGAACTGATCCAAAACGCCGGAGGTATGGATTTAAGCTAAGAGGCTGTACTAACTGGTGAGGAAAAGCTCTAATATATATATATATATATATATATATATATATACAGTTGGCACGTCCCCTTGAAGGCCAATGGCTCTGCAGTGTAGCACATGCTCTGGTGTTTGCCTTTCCCCACATAAGCACTGGTTGCTTTGTGCTAGCCCGATTCTGTACTTGAAGTCTGCATACCTTCCATGGCCTGACCTCAGTCTGTTAAGCAAAACCTAGGGCGCCCGAGGTAGATCGTGCCCTGGAGGTTCAGTTGACGGCTCTGGTATGTACTGCTTCAATCTACACTCGGTGCTGTTCCACCTCTCCTGCCACTTCTCTGCTGTCCATAGATCCGGAGAGCTGCCGCCTGAGTCACGAGCAATGTCTTGCATTCCTCTAAATAGATGACGTCGTGATGCGAGCCTTTGTGGGGCCTGTTTGTGAGCAGTTGCTATGGGGTGCAGTAGGTGAGATGGACTNCCTTTCCCCACATAAGCACTGGTTGCTTTGTGCTAGCCCGATTCTGTACTTGAAGTCTGCATACCTTCCATGGCCTGACCTCAGTCTGTTAAGCAAAACCTAGGGCGCCCGAGGTAGATCGTGCCCTGGAGGTTCAGTTGACGGCTCTGGTATGTACTGCTTCAATCTACACTCGGTGCTGTTCCACCTCTCCTGCCACTTCTCTGCTGTCCATAGATCCGGAGAGCTGCCGCCTGAGTCACGAGCAATGTCTTGCATTCCTCTAAATAGATGACGTCGTGATGCGAGCCTTTGTGGGGCCTGTTTGTGAGCAGTTGCTATGGGGTGCAGTAGGTGAGATGGACTATTGAGCGCTCTGGTGTAGGTCTTAACAATGATGCTTTCTCTCCTCAAATCAGGTGGCTGAATTCCTGAGAGGAATGGAAGCAAATGAAGAGGTGTAGAGCGGATGCAGCCACTGATGATGAGCATGCTGTCACTAAGGGCAGAGTCTAGATATTTCACATGCGACATAAGACATAAGGCATAAAACCATTATGTGTATGGAGTTGTGAAGAAGAAGAAAAAACAGGCTAGGGATAAAAGTTGACCTTAAAAGTAAAAACATTCGAGTCGTATGATAGAGAAAAGCATTTGGTTGCCAAATAATTACACAATCTAGCTTTCTGAGAAAAAAAATCCATCGGAAGATCTTTACTAGGGACAACAACTGCATGAGGATGAAGATGGATACCCTGGTTTATTTAATTCATGAGTTGACATAAGGAGTTGATGAGAATAATAAGGAGTAGGTTAAGGACTCATAAGGAGTACATGCAGCGTAACAAAAGGAAATCAGGCAACATCCCTTCCATCACACTCCTTTTAGCAGCATCCATACCCTCAGACTTTTTGGCAAGACATCTTTCTTCAGCTGTTGACGATCTTATGTTTACTTACAGGAGTAAGACGTTCACTTAGTAACTAATTGTCTTTTTTGATAAACTGTTTGACATCTAAAAACAAAGAAACAAAAAGTAATCCTTTGCATACTAACTTGTCGTAGCAACTGACTAAGCATTGGTAAAGTTTAAAATATCGTTTGACATGTGGTTTGACGATTCGTATGCTGGCGTGTGGCCGAAGAAAAGATGTTCGAGTAACCTTTATTACGTTACTTATTTTTGTTAATGATTTTGATCTTTGTTGAGGATAAGAAATGAGGTTTGAGAATTGTTGGGGGTGATGTGACAGTTCCTTGACTGCTGACGAATTACACAATGCTCGTATAAATACCGTTCAAAGAAACATTAGTGTCATTGATACAAATGGCAGTGGTCCATTCCGTTAATAAAAAAATCATTAACATTTAAACATAATACTCCTATTATCAACCCTGGACTTGAAGTCTCTCAGGGACCTTCGATTGTTTGGAGATAATCATAACTCTAGCAATATATTCTTCACAGTAAGATGGTAAGGCTTTTCACCATCTCATTCTGAAGATGATTTTGTTGTGAGGCGAAACATAGACTAAGTAAGTTAAATTTCTGTTGAAAATTTGGTATTTGACTTGGCCACCTATATCTTAGACAATAATATTCGGACATAGTTTTGTTCATAAACTAGTACCCTAATAACTAGGGCTATTGGATGTCTCAACGACGTGATCTCTCGTCGGATATGGGTTGGTGGAATACAGCTTCTCTCTGTGACTAGGCTAATGAATTCGATTTCATTGTTTAGGTAATTATCTGAGAAGATCTTTTCAGCTCTGTGTCTGCTTTCGGTAAATAGAATGATCTTGAAGATACTGGTTCATAATACTCTACGGTAGAATAGCACAATACTATAGCTATCTGCTTTAAGGACTCTGGTTCTCTTTTCCATCTGGTGTTTGCAAAGATGCTGAGGTTGTACCTGGGAGAAACCAATTTTATAATTTTTATGTGCTCTTTCAATACAAATCTGGTCAGATATGATCGCTTACTAAACTTATTGGAGGTAGTTTTCAAGCTCTTGTTGTTCCAGGTGATGTGCAGTTTTCTATTGGCTTCTTTACTCCTCAGGTAGAAGGCGCTTTTATGTGTCTTGCTGGGGTTGGCATTTAAGCGCCACTTTTGGTAACGGGTAGTGACTATAGTCAGTACATTGAACAATCTAAACTCAATGACAGGGAAAGATTCCAATTGTGTGGCAATGTAGAAATAGCCAACATATCCAAACATGCCAATGTTCTGGTGATGCAGATAGTCATTAGTACAGATTTTAACTTATGTTGGTTTCAGTACTGGAAAAGTCTGTTTTTGGTAACGAAATGTAGTTTTATGGTTCTTCTGGAAAAAAATGTTTCCAGCCAGTCCCACATTTTACATTTCCTGCTTTACGAGACGAGCAAATACAGTCTTATTGGATCAATACGATAAAAGAAATAACATAATAACTTATGATCGGTTAAGGGAATGTAGAACGGGGGTACGACCATTTGGAATAAGGCTATTGTTATACTCTTGTAGAAATTATTGCCAAAGTTTTGTTCTTTTGTAAAGTCAAAGAATGATGAAAGGTGAAAGGAGGTACAGATTAATTGTATTTCTGCATTGATAAGATGACTATGATTGGACCAATAAAAAATAATCAAGGCGATGTATAATAACAAACTTTCATGCCTGCTGCAGTCAAATGGAGCTGGACAAGTTCTTTGGTTTTCAGGCTAAAGTTTTGCTTGTGTTAAACAGGTTTCGTTTCAGTCTCTTTAGCTTTCTAAAAGTCTGGATATCCTGGCCTTAAAGATACCTTTGTCTTACATTATCGTGTTTCAGTTATTTTATTTATTTTCCTTGGAACACTATGAATAAATAAGAGGGTTGGTGACCTGGTATTTTACCTTAGCCGAACGACCATTTAAAAATCAGTGAGCTTGCATGAGCTTTAGGGGTGCAACAAAGAGCAGCTTGAAAATCAAAGGCGCTAGATAGATCATGAAGTTGGTTATCCTCCACAATCAATGTTGTTGAACTGTGACTGGCTCGTTTTAGGACGTTATGTGCTATAATACTCTCTGTCTGCAAACATACAAAAGATAACATGTTTATCCACATTGTTGGAAATATTCTTGCGTTGTAGAAGGAGGATTTAGTGACTGATGGGGTGCTGGTTACGTTTTTAATTGCGTGATTCTCCACATAAACTTCATCGTTATTAGTTGGATATTTTATTGGTTTTACTTCCTACCCTCTTAATTGCAGCTGGCTAGCAACTGAGTGTCATACGAATCCCAGTAGATTTTCCTCAGTAACATACTTCTTAAGTTTCCTTTGACTCTGTTTTAGGAGCTTCAATCCTATTCTCCAGAAGTAAATATCTAAAAGCATACTCAAATCACTTGCTTCTTGTACATTTTCTGCTCAATTCTGGGGTGCTGAGCACGAATCTGCATTTCAATTTTCCCATCACGTCAGAATTTTAAAAATAATTTTAACTAAATTTCGGCCTTTGGACTAACAAAAGCATCTGTTCCAAAAAGGGTTTCACAGGTGCTAAAATGTTAATAGAGTAGCGACATCTGCATTACGTCAGTGACAGGAGATTCTGGATTCCGAGTTAGCGTCCCTGTGCACTCACAACATGGTGCAATTATTACGCAATGCGACGGCTTGTATAATAAACTCCTAACAAGTAAGCACGCTGTTCATGTTCCAACGAGTGTGGGGAGCTGTGGCACACACTAAAGTCAAAGCAGCATAAAGCTTAGTTTTGACATCATAGAACAAGGGAACAGTTGCTTATGCTTTCGGCACTGGCAAAGATTAATTATTTACATATTATGTAACACTTAGTTAGGACACAAGGACAATGCATCCATGAATTCATGTAAACATATTCCCTGAGAGATTACACCAATGTGCGTACCTAAAGGTAGATTATTATAGATGGAAGGCCAACATTATCTCCTACTTGGGTGCATACACTTGTGATTGACGTCATAGTATTTTGAGCACCTTGTAAGTAGTATCAGCTTCATACTTTACCAGGATGCCCCTCGGCGAGGATGCAAAAACAACCCTGATAACTTTTGTTGTGTTTGTGGAAAATATACTCCTCGATTGCAGCGAAGGTCACTTACTACAGCTCTCTGCAATGCGTACAAGAACTACTTTGTTTGTGTTGTAGGTGATCAAGACAAACCTTGGGCTCCTCACAGCTGTTATATCCCTTGTTATTCGACATTGATAAGCTGGCACAGTGGTAAGCATAGGCGAATGTCATTCGGAGTGCCTGCAGTCTGGTGAGAGCCAAGGGATCATGTGACAGACTGCTACTTCTGTCTCACGAAGATATAGGGCTTTTCAAGGAAGTCAAAGCTGACTGTCTAGTATCCCATCGTGCATTCCGTTCAACGTCCAGTGCTTCACAACGTTGACTTGCCGGTTACATTCTCAGCCCAGACGAGGGTCAGCTCATCTGAAAGCAGCGACACTGCTATCAGTGCCACCAGCGATGCATCCATTGCATCAGGAATACAAGCATCTGAGCCTCATCTTGTCACACAGCCCGAGCTGAATGACTCAGCAAGGGGTTTAGCTCTGTCAAAGCAACGTGCTTAAGTGCTCGCTTTCCGATTGCGAGAGTGGAACCTTTTAGATCCGAATGCTAAGGTTTCCGCAATTCGTTATCGTGATCGGCAATTTTCTCAGTTTTTTACAAAGACCTGTCTGCTGTGCCACTGCACCGATGGACAAGGGTTACTGTATGCTCTTGGACTTGGGCATAACTTGACAGAATGGAGGTTGTTCATAGACTCATCTGTGGTGAGCCTAAAAGCTGTACTGATACACAATGGCAACTTATACCCACCAATACCAGTCGCTCATGCCGTTGGAATGAAAGGAACATACGAAACGATGAAGGAGCTGCTTTGTACCATCAAGTACTCGGAACATAAGTGGAAGATCTGTGATGACCTCAAGGTTGTAGGTCTAGTGTTGGGCCTCCAGTGTGGATACACCAAGTACTCCTGTTTCCTTTGCTTGTGGGACAGCAGAGCAGATTAGAAACACTACAGACAGAAGCAGTGGTCCAAGCGCTTCAGTCCCGTGCCAGGGAAGCACAACGTGCAACACGCTCCTCTCGTTGAACAAGATGTCCTACTTCCTCCTCTGCACATCAAACTTGGACTAATGAAGCAGTTTGTACAAACGCTGGACAAGGATGGAGCAGCTTTCTTCTTCCTGCAGCAGTTTCCTCGCATCAGTAAGGCTAAGCTAAGCGAGAACCTTTGTTGGTCCTCAAATCCGAGAGCTTCTAAGCAATTCTGATTTTGCATGCATGATGAGTAGGGTGGAGCTTCAGGCATGGAAAACTTTCAAGGCTGTAGTCGAAAACTACCTCGGTAACAAGCGAGCCACTAACTACAAGAAGCTGATTGCTGACCTCCTGTGCCACTACCGCCAAATGGGATGCAGAATGTCAATCAAGCTCCACTATCTTCACCCCCATCTGGACTTCTTTCCGGATAACCTCGGGGCTGTCAGCGAAGAGCACGGAGAGCACTTCCACAAGACAATCGCAAAGCTGGAACATCGCTATCAAGGGCGCTGGGATGCAGCTATGTTTGGAGACTATTGCTGTTTCCTGAAGCGAGACACTACTACCGTCCATAACAGAGCAGCAAGAAGGCTTTTTGAGTTGTGAACCCGAGGGACCTTGGTCTTATGCAGTGGCTGAATTCTCCGGGATGTATTTATTCACTGACCTACATTACACTTGTAAATACCTAAAACAAGCTTACATTTGTTATACATGTACACTTGAGATGTACTTCGTATTGCATTAGTACATGGAGTGTTCATGTACACGTTAGATTAGCAGTACTTTGCAGTGTTTGCTGAATTATATTATTTGCATTCAGAATATTGTCTGCCTGCTTTTATTTGAATGCTTTAATAGGCTTGAAGCAGTACTTGCTCTGCTATAGACAATACTTTCATGAAGTCTCGTATGTCATACATGCAAAGTTGACTCACTATTCATGATAGCATGGAATTTCTGTATTTGACACCCTCATTTGAGTCGAAACGACAGTATTTTGATATATTATTTAATTTTCCCTGCTTGCTAAAGGGACAGGTCAAATTGAGTACAAGGTTCCCACAGCATTTATCAACTTTTTGTGAAATTTTGTTATTATTCTGTTTTGGGGAGATTTTGCCGAAAAGGTTGTTTTCATCAAATCAGTGGTGTCCCATAGAAAAAATATTTGAAATCAGCCCGTCGTATTTAGTTAGAAAAAGCTAATATGACTTATATTACAGAGAAAAAAAATTTTTTTGTTGACCAGTGTATAATCAACAGAATAAACGATAGTTAACTATCTTGTTTCCCATTTAAAATATTTCTTGTTTTGACATATTATCAACAGAAAGAACACAAAAACATTTACCTTTTATACTTTTCTCTAAATAAAATTAAGTGGCTTTTGCAAAAACCCAGCTTCAAATATAAAATTTACTATCCAAGATCTTTGTGTTGATTAATGTAAAAAAGAGTAATATTTCCTAACAAATCTCCTGGGCGTTGGGTTACAAAATTGTAGACAAACTTTTTTAAATCTTCAGAATATAGTGAGACTTAAATTCTACTTCCATTCTTGAATATATTTCTTGAATGGGCTATTACCATGTAATTAAAATTTTCAACAAGGGAGTTACGTGACCTTTCTGACATTTTGTAGTCACAATTCTTCGAACTGGACACGTGTTTCCTGATGTTGCGAGTCAAACCAATATTGCTGAAAAATGTGTAGCGCTTGCCATACCTCAACCACAAAATAAAGCAATTACTTTGCAGCACAATTATTCTATTCTAATTTATTTCTTATTCAAATTTCTTTTCGTACAATGAGTGGAGGCACAAAAAAATTATTTCTTTTCTTGATCTAAAAACATTAAAATACTTAATCCATTTATCTACCCTTATTTCTCGTTCTCAGCTGATGGAATCATCAAACAGAATTTTTTTAAGCTGCAACTTGCACCCTAAAATTTGCAATAGAAGCAGCAGATCTTAGCTTTCTGTACGCTTGACATTGTTAGATTCAAACAAAGCTGTGTAATACAAGTAACTTGTCAGTACTCAGTAAATAAATGGAATGGGTTGAGAGTGGGCGCTTGAATCTCTGTGAATGTCTGTCGGCCAGTCGGCAAAAATGGAAGTTACTGTGCTGCAAGAATGACCAAAATCTGGCCGAATAAAGAAATGACTTTTAAAAGAAATGACCATCGCAATTTTCTAGCCTTCATATTTAATCTTTCACAAATTATTTACAAAACATTTTCTTGTGATTCCATTTGTTCATGTAGAAAATATTTCAGTGGTGAAACACTTACCTACAAAAGCTTTATAAAAATTAATTAAAATTAAATATACAAAAGCTAATTCAACTAGCTTCAATGCTTGGTCATATAGATAAAATAAAGTGTTTCTGTTTACATTCTAAACAATACCTGTGATTGATATTTGAAACTCTCTCTCAGTGTTTACCCATAAAATATTCTAAATCTGAATGGTCAAACTCGAGAAAAATAATTATTCAGTATAGCAATGGTCAAGAAACTGCGCTCGCACATATACAAAATATTATATGTTTAAAAATAATAAGTAAAAAATATATACATAAAATGTTTAAAATAACAAAACACATTAAATGGAAAAGAAAGAAACAAAGAAATTCAGAAGCCTTTAATTGATAAAATGGAGAAAAAAGAGATGCGAGGTAAAAATACTTCAATAAAATTCCGAAAAAGAAATGAAGAAGTACAAAAACGAAAGAAGGAATGAGTATCTTCGGACGATGGAAAATGTAAGCAGACTTATCTGTATTTCAAAAACAATTGTTTAAGCAATTAGCTATCAACTGTGTGACAATTAAAAATAAATTTTTATTTTATTGTTAGCCCCAACTATACATTGTACCACGAGTATAAGTAGTAATAGTAATAGTAGTAGTATTAGTGCATGTAGTAAAAGTAGTAATAGTAATAGTAGTAGTAGTAGTAGTAGTAGTAGTAGTAGTAGTAGTAGTAGCAGCAGCAGCAGTAGTAGTAGTAGCAGCAGCAGCAGTAGCAGTAGTAGTAGTAGCAGCAGTAGTAGTAGTAGTAGTAGTAGTAGTAGTAGGTAGTAGTAGTAGTAGTAGTAGTAGTAATAGTAGTAGTAGTAGTAGTAGTAAAGTTCTACTCATTACAACTAAAGATGAAAATAAAGAGGGGCCTTAAAAGATGCTATAACTCGTGTAAAGCACTTAAATTACTTCATTTCAACTAATTTAATTAAAATTCAATTGGGAATGTTAATTTTCATGGCATTTGGCAACAAGAATACGTATCATTTTACACCTAAAAGACAACTAACGAATACGGTGGTTTTCAATAAGCCAAGTTAGTCTTTCTATACTTGTTTCGTATGGATGTTCCCGGAGGACACACACAATTCTTTCGTTCTGGCCAGGGAATCTCCGCTGAAGTTCATAAAACATGTGGTCAGGAGTTATATGGGCATAATTTTGAGAATTGACATCTCCTCCCTGGTACAATGTGAAGTACGATCGATCTAAAAATACAGAAATCAAACATTCACAACCATTATTAACCCATATTCTCCCAAGCATGTCCCCATAACTTCTTTTATTACCAAAATTGGTGTAAATATCCATCTTAGGCTAGAATAGATGTGTAAACAGTTTGATTGCAATCCTTTGATGCAAAGGTGTCTTTAAGCTATGTCTACTTTTGTAGACATTGGTAGAATCTGTTAGAAAAAGCAAGTGTGAAAACGCAATTGAAAACAACTCATTATGTTTTACATTGATGATCTTTGCATCTTTTCAAGCCATTTAAAATGCTGCAATCATAAAATGAGACAGTCTAGAAGTCAATTCAGGCTTTTTTGCATAATTTTTTTTCATGATGGAGCTGAAAGCAGAGCTTGACATGCATGCTCCTCTTGTACTTATCGCACTTATTTCGGCAACTTCGCCGGCAGACAACACACTTTCTTACAGGACCAGACTCTGGATAGTTGCCAGTGTTGTCAGATCGCACTTTAATTGGAACGTCGTGAGAAGGACCAGATCTAGAATCAGCTGATGGTCGTGGGATGGCCCTCTTCACCATGATAGACACAAAGTTGCGTCGAAATGATTTCTGGTCAATC